>JAIXND010000767.1:98724872-98949634 GCA_023646645.1 Varanus salvator macromaculatus | reverse complement strand
AAAGGAAAGGAAAGGAAAGGAAAGGAAAGGAAAGGAAAGGAAAGGAAAGGAAAGGAAAGGAAGTGCGACTGTGGACAGATCTTTAATACATCTAAAATCCTTATTTACTTATTACAATCTTGGCTAAATAAAAAGGTCTTTATTGGAAGACCTTACTCCTGGCACTGGAAGGAGTATGAGGTTGGCGCCAGGCAGACCTCTCTGGGGAGTGCATTCCATAAACTGGGCGCCACCACAGAGAAGTTCCTCCTCTGAGTAGATACCTCCCATACTTCCTTCAAAGAGGGTTCCCAGAGCAAGGCCTCCCCTGCTGATCATAAGGGGTGTGAGGGCATGTCGGGAAGGAGACATTCCTTCAGGTATCCTGGTCCCAAGCCATTTAGGGATTTATAGGTTAATACCAGCACCTTGAATTGGGCCCAGACTTCAACTGGGAGCCAGTGTAGACCAGCATTACATGAGAATAGCAACCGGCCCCCATCAGGAACCTGGCAGCTCTATTTTGTACCATATGTATCTGGACTGGTTTCAAGGGCAGCTCCACATACAGCACATTACAATAATCCAACCAGGAAGTTACCAGCACATGTGTCACCATTGCTAGGCAGTGCTTTTCCATGTAAGAATGTGGCTGATGGATAAGCCGAAGTTGAAGGAAAGTGCTCGTATTAGTGGGAAAACAGAATGACAACCAAAATCATCATCATCATCCTTGAGATGCCTCAAAGTTCAGGAAGGCTACAGTTTTCAAATGAGGGACTGAGTTTTAATGAAACAACAAAAACTAACAACAATGGTTCGTGTCATGTGAGTGAATAATTTCTCCACTCTTCAATATTTATAACACATTTGAAGTAGATATTTAATTTTCCATCTGTAGGATTGGCATGAAAATCAGACCTTAGGTGAATTGTAAATCACCAACTATTCATCCTGACCTCAGAAGCATAACATTACTTCATTCTGTATAGGTTAGAAAAAGATGCCTGCCCTCTCATTGTTTAGCTCTACCCCATTCTGTAGTAGAGAAAGAATGTTCTGTATAACATAACTCATTTTAGGCTTTTTAACAGCTATGCCTGTGACTTAATAGTGTTGCCCTATGAAAGAAGTGCTTTTTGCAATAATTGCACACCCATGCAGTCTCTAGCTTGGAGCGCGAGACTGTTATTCTTCTTCCTATTCCCATTGTTATTATTTGTCTTTTTCTAACACACAATATCCAAAGTGCTCTTTACTCTTTAACATGCAGAAGCTGAACATGCTGTTACATTCCTTAACTTCTTGATGTTCAGATTTGGAAAATAATTTCCTAGGTAAAAGTGTCAATGTCATTAATTTACTGAAACAACTCTAGGGAATAACGTACCATGGCTTGAAAGAATTGCTGCCACATCATCATCTCAGTGTCCATAAAACTTATTTTGAAATCCCCCTCGCCCACCACCCTTGGTTGTGCCAGTCAGGGCTAATGTAGATGGAGATAGCTGTTTGCAAGGCTTTTCTGAAGTGACTTCTTAGAAAGAGCAATTGCACATTTCCACTTGATGATTTCATTTTGTATCTGCTTTTAATTCTCTTCTTTGGAAATGAGGATACCAAAACTAAATGGAAATCATACAGCAGGTGGTGCATCAGGTTTAAAATGAAATCAGTATTTTCCTATTCAGACAATAAATTGGGAAAAAAGGATGGGGGACTTCTAGGAGCTTTAATCTTCAAAAATACACAACTTAAAATGACATTGGACTATCATTCCTTTAGTTTTGTGAAAACACACACATGCAAAACATAGTTTTGATGAATTAGAAGTAACTACAACTAGAGAGAGAGACAGAAAGAGATAATAGATAGAGGAGAGAGATAGAAATAATAGAGATAATGGAAATAGGGAGGGAGGAAGAATGCCTACTGGTTTAGTTGAAACAGAGGACAGGATGCAGCTATTGCTTCAGCATCCTAAGCTATTGTCCTTTTCTGTGATTTTCTAACTTCTTCACTTCCTCAGCCAAGGACTGGGCACCTCCCTGCCATCTCAACCATACTGGGAAAACTAGAGGAAGTAAACCATTACTTCAATAGGTTTTCACACACAAACCAACATTTTCTAATTATTCTCCCTCCCTATCTCATATTTGTTTTGTGTCATATCTTAAATTTGTTTGTACTCCTGAGCCCAGGGGCTATCATGGTATCTCTCTCTCTTTAATTAAGGAAAGAGTATCCATTTTATGGGACTGCAGGTGGCACAGAGGTTTAAACTGCTGTGCTGGTAGATTGAAAGGTCGCCGGTTCAAATTTGCACAATGGGGTGAGTTCATAGAAACATAGAAACATAGAAACCGAGCGAGTCAGAAGGGGCCTCCTGGGCCATCTAGTCTGACCTCCGGCACCAGCCGGCTCTGCTCATGACATGCCCACCATGTGCATGTCCAGCCTATCTTTGAACACCCTCACCGATGGGGCCTCAACGACCTCCCATTGCTCCCGTTGCTCCGTCCCAGTTCCTGCCAAGTGTGCAGTTCGAAAGCATGGAAATGCAAGTAGATAAAAAGGTTCCACTTTGGTGGGCAGGTAACAGCATTCCGAGCACTTTGGTGTTTAGTCATGCCAGCCACATGACCACGGAGACTGTTTGCTGACAAACGCTGGCTCCCTAGGTAGGAAACAGAGATGAGCACTGCCCCTAGAGTCAGGCACGACTGGACTTAATGTCAAGGGGAAATCTTTACCTTTACTTTACCTTTATCTATTTTATTTAAAAAATTAAAGGATTTCTTAAATGGTCCATTTGTTCATCGAAGCACATACAGAGGAACTGACAATAGCTCCTACTCACAATTAGTCTAATATATTTTGTTTTCTGATATGTTCTCCATTTCCACCCACTGTCACCACTCATGATGCTACCTGAAAAAAGTTATTTCACTGTGTTGCATGGTCAGGCCAACTCCGATTGAAGCAGCCATCTTGTGTTACCTTATGAACAGTTCCCTTCCCGATTCAACAGCTTGAGGTACGAGAAAAAAAATAACATTTTTTTAGAAAGATGGAATCACATAGACCAGTTGTTTAGTTGGAGAATGGTAATCTGGATTCAGCTCTTTTGAAAGCTCTATATTTTCACAGAGAGAAGATGGGCTTGGTGCTAGAACCTGTGATTCTAAAATGGATTCTAAAGGGATATCCACACTACAGCCTTGAACAGGTTTAAATATTATTAGCTCTGTGGAAGGAACCCTTATACTCTACTGCTTCGGGGAGTCAGATGGGAAATTAACTTAAATCCTTAGCACTTCATGGGACCATAATTTTCTCAGTTTGTGGAGAGTTAGTGACAGCCACAGTGGAATAAAATGATACAAGTGGAGCTCGGAAACAAAAATTTTACAGTTTAAAGTACTTCTGTTCAGGGTTGTAGCTACTACAGGCTTTTTTCCATGTTCAGATGTCAGGTGGATGCAGATATACCTATTCCCAGCAATATTACTCTTGAATGTTTCACTGGTATATCTGGAAAGCTCTCCCTCCCAATAGTCGAGGACATTATTTATTGGGTAAATAAAAGGTTTTTGGCCTGATGCGGGAATGAATAAAGTGTCAGTCCCAGGCAAACCTCTCTGGGCAATGAGTTATTTAATCAGGGTGCTTTAGAAGAAAAGCTCATCCTTCTTGTAGCAGCCCTCCTCACCTCTTAGAGAAGCACCTTCACAGATGATCTTAAGGTCTGGGTGGGCTCATATGGAAGGAAATGTTTCCTTAGAAAACCTGACCCTAAACAGTTTAGGGCTTTATATGTCATCATTAGCACCTTAAATTGGGTTCGGACTTCAATTGGTAGCCAGTGTAACTGATATAGAACCAGTATAAATAATTTATCTGTAATCTATCAGTCCCATTGAGCAATCTGGCAGCCTTATTTTGAACTATTGCAATGTCCAGACCATCCTTAAGGGCAGCCCCACTTAAAGCAGGAGGAGCATTAAAATAGTCCAAGCATTAAAATAGTCCAAACAGGAGGTTAGCAGTGCATGAGTTACTGTTGCTAGGGCTTGCCTGTCTATGTAAGGACACAGGGTTGGGTTTGGTTTCATTTCATTTCATTTTCCCCTCATTCTCTCAACTTGATGGAGCTTTGGGATTTGATTGGGTTTTTGTTTTGTTTTCTGCCACCTTATCTCTTACCCCCACTTCCCAAAAATGTGTACCTGCTGTTGTATCTGCAAATCTCAAGGTTACTGTAGGTCTGTTAATCCTTCTCTCTTCTGCATGAGGGGAATAGCGTTGCCTTCAGCTTTGTCAGTACAGAAGTCTCACGTTGGTATTAGTAGATAATGATGATTAAATACATTTTAGAGAAGGCCAAAGAAGGATATCAGTTATTTTATTATATTATTATTATTATTATTATTATTATTATCAGTTATTACCATTCACTCAGCACCAGTCTCTCTAAATGCCCATATAAGACCATATAAAGCATTATATAATATAGATGAGTCTGGTGTCAAATGAGCCATCAAAAATATCAACAAAATTAATTAAATTAATAACTTTAGTAAGGTTGACCAACAGCACATTTTCTCTAAGACTGGTTAGAAAATATTTAAAAAGTCCTTCCTATAGGTAACAAATCACATGACTTACAAAATATGATTGCCTAGATATACCACACAGATTGTCTCGCTTTTTCTCTCAACTTTAGTCATCACAGGTGTAGCCTGCTTTTACTCTAGGGAGCTGCATTCCTTAGATTATTCAACTGGACCCTCAAAAGCCTGAAAAACAAGCCATTCCCTCTCAGCCTTGTCTTTTTTACAAGCAATCCTTACATTATGCTTTAAATTTGAGTTTTCAGAGTAGTGCTCCTTAAACCACGTTGTGCAAGAATATATTAATCCTGCTTTCTCTTCCTTGTGGAATAGATTTTGCTGCTGCTGCTTTGGTGATGTTGCTCATTGACCTCTACCTAGAGAAGTGGTATATAGTATTATCAGGAATACAGAAAGAAACCTAAGGGAAAAATGAAGAAGAAACTAAAGAGAAAGATAAGATGTAATCTCTTTCCAAGATTTAACTTAAGTAAGCAGTTGGTGATGAAGGAACAGCAAGATAAAAAATTACCAACAGAAGAAGGAAGATCAGAAGTGGGGAAAAACAATTTTGTATCATCACTAGAAAGATGAAAATCAATATCAAAGAACTAGTAAGAGAACTTATAGGAGAAATATAAAAAAACCAAAAAGCAGGTGATCCCATCTTGTATGATAAAAAGTACGATCAGAAAAAGATAAGAAAACAGAGACAGTTGAAACATGAAGATGAATGAAGATAGAATGATTGACAACATTAAGCTGAAGATTAATAAAGAAGAATTAGCACAACGGTCTAGATAGAAAATAAAACTTGTTAAAGAAAGCAATACAGTTGTTATTGAATGATGATGCCTGGAATTTATTTTTATTATTTTTATATAAAAGAGCTTTAACTAGATAGATAGGTATATGTATCGGTATAGTATTGGTATGGGTGTATGACAAATCAAAAGCAAGAAAAAGAGATTATCAAAAAACACATGATCATGCTGATGGTGGTCAGTTTTAAACAGAGACATTAAAGGAGATTCAAAGTAAGATGAGCAATCATGACTAAAAATATAGAAGAGGGGAATAACTGCAGAATTCTGATTTAAGAAAAGAAAGAAGGGAGGAGTTCAAAGGTCAAAGTCAGTTCTTGATGACAACAAATACAGAAAGTATTTCTGCCACCCAGCAGCATTAGCTTTGGGAAGGGACACCTTTGCCAGTGGCATGGGGGATGGAAACTTGTGGAACATATGATACATGCATAGATCTGTCATTGTGGCATCATGGGAGGAGCTTCGGATATACAAGCTTCTTCCTCCTCTTCCTTCTTGTCAGTGCATAATCCTTTCTGCTACTGTCAAGAAATCTTGTAATCGCCAAATGGGAGAATGTGTGTTTGGATTCACATGGAGGACATTCTCTTTCAACAGTTTATTGGCAGGAAACCCCAGGAATCCCCCTCGGACAGAGAAAAGAACAGCAGCGCTCTCAGATAGTCAGTATACCAATCTGTGTATGAGCTTCCTGAGCATATACAGAGTTGTTGTAAGTTGGAGGTCATCGACACAGTTTTGGGATGATGATGAGGAATGAAGGAGTGCATGTACAGAAGGCAATATGAGTACACACAGAACAACATAAGGCTGACATCAGAAAGGGTATTGTGAAATGTGGTGAGTGACCAATGATTGCACAAATAGTTGAGGGACATGAATCGTAACTGATCTCTAATGCAGGTTTTGACATTCAATGGGAGGGGATTACATTAGGACAAGCGAATCTATTCAGTGCTTCTCCTTGCAGTCAGACAGCTAGCAAGAAACTTTGTTTCATTTTTCAATTGCTCGGTAGCTGAGGAACGTGTAACTGCAGATTGAAGACATGTGCAAGCATTCCAGAACATATTAAATGTTATCACCTATTGATACTTTGTATCTTGTAGCCTCTGGCACATGTATGACTTGCTCTGCAGCAGAATGGATTAAATCCTGGAGCCTCCAGTGCTACCTGCTTTCCCGGGCATGTGGAACTGGGCAAAAAGTCCTAGTCCCTTCTAGGAAGAGGAGTAAGGGCACTGGTTCCTGATTAAAGGGCACACAAAACATGTCTTTTATTTAAAATGTTATTTGGAATTTCACAACACTACCATGAGTTCCATACAAGAGAAGCTGCTTGCCTTCAGTGGGATTGTGAGTTTGTTTCCCTGCCCTCTGCTGATGGTTAAGTAAGAGTTAGTGTTGAGTACCCTTAATTAGGTTAATTGGATACTTGATACTTGAATACTATGAATTTTTAGGTATAAAACATGTTTGGTGAGCATTAAGGTATTTTTTTTCCTTCATGGATCACTGCCTTGTCATGGCGAAGGGGCTTGCGTAGCTCAATGAAGCTATGAGCTGTGCCATGCAGGGTCACCCAAGATGAACAGGTCATAGCAGAGAGCTCTGACAAAACGTGATGCACTGGAGAAGGAAATGGCAACCCACTCCAGTATCTTTGCCATGAAAACGCCATGGACAGTGCCAAAAGGCAAAAAGATATGACACCGGAAGATGAGCCCCTCAGGTCAGAAGGTGTCCAATATGCTACTGGGGAAGAGTGGAGGGCTACTACTAGTAGCGCCAGAAAGAATGAAGTGACTGGGTCAAAGCCGAAAGGACACTCAGTTGCAGATATATCTGGTGATGAAAGGAAAGTCCGATGCTGCAAAGATCTATACTCCATAGGAACCTGGAATGTAAGATCCATGAATCAAGGCAAGCTGGATGTGGTCAAACAAGAGATGACAAGACTGAACATTGACATCTTAGGAATCAGTGAACTAAAATGGAAAGGAATGGGTGGATTTAATTCAGATGACCATCAGGTATACTACTGCGGGCAAGAATCCCTCAGAAGAAATGGAGTAGCCTTCATAGTCAATAAAAGAGTAGGGAAAGCAGTACTGGGATACTATCTCCAAAATGACAGAATGATCTCAGTTCGAATCCAAGGCAAACCATTCAACATCACAATAGTCCAAATCTATGCCCCAACCACTGGTGCTGAAGAGGCTGAAGTTGACCAGTTCTATGAAGGTCTACAACACCTTCTAGAGTTAACACCAAAAAATGATGTCCTTATCATCACGGGGGATTGGAATGCTAAAGTAGGAAGCCAAAAGATAACTGGAATAACAGGCAAGTTTGGCCTTGGAGTACAAAATGCAGCAGGGCACAGGCTGGTAGAATTTTGTCAAGAGAATATGATGGTCATAGCAAGCACTCTTTTCCAACAACCCAAGAGACGACTCTACACATGGACATCACCAGACGGTCAACACAGAAATCAGATTGACTATGTGCTCTGCAGCCAAAGATGGAGAAGCTCTATACAGTCAGTAAAAATTAGACCAGGAGCTGACTGTGGTCATGAGCTTCTGGTTGCAAAATTTAGACTTAAATTGAAGAAAGTAGGGAAAAGCACTAGGCCACTCACGTATGACCTAAATTATATCCCTGATGAATATACAGTGGAGGTGACAAATAGATTTAAGGAATTAGATCTGATAGAGTGCCTGAAGAACTATGGACAGAGGTTTGCAACATTGTACAAGAGGTAGCAACTAAAACCATCCCAAAGAAAAAGAAATGCAAGAAAGGAAAATGGCTGTCTGAGGAAGCTTTACAAATAGGAAAGAAGGGAAGTGAAAGGCAAGGGAGAAAGACAAAGATACAAACAATTGAATGCAGAATTCCAGAGAACAGCTAGAAGAGATAAGAATGCCTTCTTAAATGAAATAGAAGAAAACAATAGAATAGGGAGAACCAGAGATCTCTTCAAGAAAATTGGAGATATGAAGGGAACATTTCATGCAAAGATGGGCATGATAAAGGACCAAAATGGCAGGGATCTAACAGAGGCAGAAGAGATTAAGAAGAGGTAGCAAGATTACACAGAAGAACTATCCAAGAAAGAGCTTAACGTCCCTGATAGCCACGATGGGGTGGTCACCAACCTCGACCCAGGCATCCTGGAATGTGAAGTCAAATGGGCCTTAGGAAGTCTGAGCAACAACAAAGCTAGTGGAGGTGGCAGTATTCCAGCTGAGCTATTCAAAATCTTAAAAGACGATGCAGTAAAAGTGCAACACTCAATATGCCAGCAAATTTGGAAAACTCAACAGTGGCCACAGGATTGGAAAAGTTGAGTTTACATTCTGATCCCAAAGAAGGGCAATGCCAAAGAATGTTCAAACTACCGCACCATTGCACTCATTTCACATGCTAGCAAACTGATGCTCAAAATCCTACAAGCTAGGCTCCAGCAGTATGTGGACCGAGAACTACCAGAAGTACAGGCAGGATTTCGAAGAGGCAGAGGAACTAGAGATCAAATTGCCAACATACACTGGATCACGGAGAAAGCTAGGGAGTTCCAGAAAAACATCTAACATTGAACATTCTGCTTCAATGACTACGCTAAACCCTTTGATTGTGTGGATCACAACAAATTGCACATCATGAGAAAGGCAGGGCTAGATGAATCACCAGTTGGAATTAAGATTGCTGGGAGAAATATCAACAACCTCAGATATGCAGATGATACTACTCTCATGGCAGAAAGTGAAGAGGAACTAAAAAGCCACTTGATGCAGGTGAAGGAGGAGAGTGCAAAAGTTGGCCTGAAACAACATTAAGAAAGCTAATATCATGGCATCCAGTCCTCTCACTTCCTGGCAAATAGATGGGGAAGAAATGGAGGTAGTGACAGATTTTATTTTCCTGGGCTCCAAGATCACCGCAGATGGAGACTGCAGCCAAGAAATTAAAAGACACTTGCTCCTGGGGAGGAGAGCTATGGCAAATCTAGACAGCATACTAAAAAGCTGTAGTGAGGGTGTTGTAAAAACACACTCATGCTTAGAGGTGCTTTAGCTGCAATAAATTCTTTAAACAGGAGCTGAGGTTCTAAATTGGTTTATTGCTCATTATCTACAAGATTTACGGTTAAACAACTATCCTAACGGCAAGGCACGTATGTGAAGGAACGATGTTCCCCTGACAATGACCTCATCCCTCCCCCTCCCTCTGTTTCTTTCTTCTCCGTTCTTCCTGAAGCTGATAAGAGCGCATCATTCATCATTGGTTAGCGTCAATCAAGTCAATGCCTCCGAGCTGCCCATCCCCTTCCGGTCCGCTGCTTTCCTCCTCCTCCAGCAAAGTATCCCCCCCCCTCCTTCACAGTCTGTATGGTTTAAAGGGCTAGCCTCCTGTGAAGCAGCCAGGGAACTCTTACAAATCTCAGGAGTCTGATTCGCTGCTTCTTCTGAAAGTGTCTGCTCTTTCCTGATCCTAGAAATCACGGTTACCTCCTCCTCACGAGGAGGTATTACTGTCGTGCTCTCCTGCACGACAAAAGCAGAGACATCACCCTGCCAACAAAAGTGCGTATAGTCAAGGATATGGTTTTTCTAGTTACAATGAATGGCTGTGAAAACTGGACCATAAGGAAGGCTGAGCACCGAAGGATTGAGGCCTTTGAATTGTGGTGCTGGAGAAGACTCCTGCGAGTCCCTTGGCCCATAAGGCGATCAAATCAGTCAGTCCTAGAGGAGATCAACCCTGACTGCTCTTTAGAAGGCCGGATCCTGAAGATGAAACTCAAATACTTTGGCCACCTAATGAGAAGGATCTTGGGATTTACTCTTGAATAAGTGTGCATAGGATTGAAGCCATAGTCACACTGAGTCATTGAAATTAATATGAGAATAGTTACCATATTTTTCACTCTATAAGACGCACCTGACCATAAGATGCACCTGGTTTTTAGAGGAGGAAAGCAAGAAAAAAAATATTCTGAATCAAATGGGTACATAATCACAGGCACATTCCCCATCACTTCCCCATGGGCTGCACATCTGACAGACTTACTGCACACACACATTCGCTCTATAAGACGCACAGACATTTTCCCTTACTTTTGAGGGGGAAAAAAGTGAGTCTTATAGAGCAAAAAATACGGTAATTATGGCTAATTTTCTCTTTTGATTACAAGAAACCGAATATGTATTTTATTTTACATGAATTTATAAGTAGGTTCCACTAAAATTGGGGATTTAGGGAACTGCAAAAACATTTGAAGGGATTTTAAGGTAGAACAACCAGTCTTGCCCCTTACACCAATTTTAATTTGTGTTGAGGATGAGTGTATGAAAAACTCATGAATGGAACTGGCAAACCTGATGAAGCAGAAATATACCTTTGAACTGTCGGAAAGTGGACCTTACTATATTCTTTATACACCTTTCTAATCCAAATGACCGTTAGGTACATTTGGAGGGGAGCAGGTAGTGGTACTTGCTTTCATTACTGTTGACCTTCATAAACTCTATTATGTAGACTGATACTCTTGGAGGGACTTTGCTTCGTGGTCACCCTTTCTTCCTATTCATCTCCTCAGTAGTCATACTTCTCATTTTCCTATGTGCCTTTCCTGAGCATACAGCTTTCTAGACAGGATGAAGGGTTAAGCTTTCCTATCTATGTTTCTTAATAAACTGGTTTTTGAGCATTTTTCTATTCAGCTATAGCTTTTGTCTAAGTCATTTGTCCCTGGAAGCTGGGTCACACCTAGTATGGGATTAAAAGCCCACAGGACAATTCCTATGTGTACTAATGGGAACATTTTCACAGGATTTTTCTAAATGTACCCAAACACAGATCTTCCAAGTCAACATGGAAGCTTTAACATGAAGGAAGTAGGAATGGGATGCTGGGAGAAGGACCATCCTCCACAGTCCCTTGCCCATTATAAGTACTCTATTGTTAGGAACATGAGCTTAAGTGGACTCTGGGAGATGGTGGAGGACAGGAAGGTCTGGAGGAGCATTGTCCATGGGGTCATGATGGATCAGACATGAATTCACGACTCACAGCAACAACAATTGTTAAGAAAATCCAAATAAATCCATATAGAGAAAGGTTGCTTGTATGTGCTTTTTTAATACAAAATCGAACCTGCAGTGTCCCTGCTCCTCTTGCCCAGAAAGAGCGAGAACTTTTAGCATGGCCCTTTTCCCTGGGAAAAGGAGGCAGCACTGGAGGCTTCATTATTCACATGTGCCTTTCAGAGACTGAGGCTCTCCACCCATCTAGGGTGGTCACCACATTGTTGCGAGTGCATACATTCTGGAATGTATCTGCATGTCTCCTACTATTGGCTGCTACTCGTTACATTTCTTGGCTTCTGCATTCTCATCTGCAGCATTGTATCCAGTTAGTGGCTGAGCTGCGGAGAACAGGTTTTCTCGTTCTTATGAAATTGTCTGCTCTTGCCTGTCAAAGCCCACACCTAGGAACTGCTACGATTCATGTTGCCCTGTCAATACTCAGCCAACCACTGTAACCTTATGTCATATCCCTCTGCTGTTAACTCATATTGTTCTGTTTATGCCTGCATTGTTTCCCGAAATGTACCCTCATCATCACCCCTACTAGTGTTTAGATGACCAAGACCCTATAAAATATTTTGTATTTGCTTGCAGTCTGTGGATGTACTGGCTACCCAACAATGCTGTTTTGTCTCTACAGAGTGGTTTCCTGGGTGATTTCACCAATAAAACTGCTGAGGTTCAAGTGTTTTTATCTTCCATGTGGATTTGATCATACATTCTCCCATTCTGCTAAACCGGGATTTTCTGACACTATACATAACAGTGCTTCAACAGGGACTAAGCACATGCAAGAGCTCTCTGTAACATGTCTTGTGGTGCAGCCTATGGGCTAAAGCCTACTCAGTCCTTTTTAAAGTAGGCTGCTGAAATAATTTGGATTTACCGCTGCACAGAACCTAGAGCCTGTAGGAGGGAATCTTAAAAGCTCCCCCAGCACCTTGCTGAAAACTCAGGATGCCTTTCCTCTAGTAGAAAGAAGAAAGAAGCCGCCATGCAGAAGATTCTGATCTCTTGAGCAGCCTAGGGGGGCATTTTGCCTGTTACAGGTGGCATATAAATAATAAATACTTCAGCATAGTCTGTTTCACAAACATGAAACTTTGATATGGAAATTGGATTTTTTTTTTGCTGAATTCACATTCTTCATAGTTGTTTACCAGCAATAATTGAAAATAATAGGGGAGCTAGCAAAATTTATGTTATCAAGTCCATATCACTAAATTAACATCTCAATAATAGTCAGTGGATGTATGGTTTAGTAAACTCTCACAGTGGTAGTTAATAGTCCTTCCATTGATTTAGTGATGGTGCAACTTATTGTCAATGAGGCTATCATTATCCGGGGCAGGCTTAGATGCTTTTTAAGCATTTGACCTATACAAGGAGTTTGTACGATCAATATTTTCATTCAAAACAACATTCTTCTCCCTCCATGTATAATGCAGGCCTTATTCTATGTATCAGTAAGATAAGTTGTTGCACCAACAAACACACACAACACACCAAGAAAGAAACTTAGCGTTCTCTTTTTTGGAAATGGGGACACCCAAAAATATCCCCTTGTGATTCTATTAGAAAATTAAAGGCTGGCAAAATCTGCATCATGACATAGTATGCTAATTCACTGAATCATTTTCATTTCACAGCTGAACTATATCCTTTTTCATAGCTTTTTTATTTATTTTTTAAATACAAACCAAAAAACTCCTACATTTAAATTACACACAGAAATTAACATACAGTAAAAGAAATTATATCACTACTGTGCTCCCCACCACCAGGACCAAAGGTACATGGGCAATAAAAAGGAAAAAATCGTTCAAATATCCTAGGACATTCTCCCCTTTCAAAACTTTAATGGCTCAAATCCTTTCTTTTTCTTTAAAACATACTGAATGACTATACACCAAATCTCATTAAACTTATGTGCCCTTTTCTCACCTTACTATCACATGCTAATTTGTCATTAATAGCTATATTCCAAACTCCCTATATCAGACATAAAATTGGTGATCATTTTCCCCATTTCTTATCTATAATTAGTCTCACTGCAGTTATTAAATGTGTTATTAATTCTTTATTATTCCAACTCATTTTTTTAATCCAGCATTGAAAATAATGCAATCTCAGGGCATATGTCTATATTTAAAATCAGGATTTTACTGCACTCTTTGAAATACTCTTTCCAAAATTTCATTATATATTCACATTCCCATCACATATGAAAATACATACCCAATTTACAGCCACATCTACAACATAAATTGGAATATTTATTATCTATACAATTCAATTTCATTGGAGTTAGGTACCAGTTCCATACAATTTTGTAGAAATTTTCATTTATTCTTACTGACATACATTTTAGTATCCTCTTCTTCCAAATATTTTCATTATTAATATATTCCCAAATCCATTCCCATGTTGCTTTAAGAGAATCACATTGATCCTGTTCTTCTAATACTATCTTACAAAATTTATTTACCATCTCTTTCATCCACATATTCACTTGTTTTTCCTTTTCTATAATCATATCTCTAAATTTTGTGTAATCCCTGCATTTACTTTTTCCTTATTCATTGTCTACTTCAGCATTCTAACTAAATTACATTATACCAGATCATTTCCTCCTTTCCCAGTACTCCTTTATCTTCCAAGTTTTATTAATTTTCCCTAACCATTCTTTTAATCTATTTTTATTATTTAATATTATCTCTAAATGCTCCCTTAAGTTTAATACAAACCCTTCTAATTCAATAATTAAATATACTGGTGAGATCATTGGCATAAATTTCCCTTTATGCTTTTTCCAAATCTGTCAATGTATTCCTAAAGAAAAGATTTTGTAACTTTTTCTGCTTATAAAATATAATTTTATTTCATATTTAAAAATAACATCTATCACAAATTCTTCTAATTTGGAAAATTCTAATTTTAACCATATTAACCTATCAGGTTGTAGTATATCTGATACATGTCTCAGTTGATTAGCTATATAATACATTTTTATATTAGGGGTGATCAATTCCCCTATATTTTGTGATCTATGCCATCTTTTTAAATTTATCCTTGCTTTTTTATCTCCATTATAAAATTTATTAATCATATCTTGTCATTCTTTTAATTATCTGTTATCGTATTTGGTAACATAAGAAATAAGAAATAAACCTAAGGCATTTTTTTGATGTTACATAATGCTATTCTACCAAACCAAGATAATATTCCTAATTTCAATCATCTCTTTTATTTCCTTTTTTAACTTATTAAAATTACTCCTTTCTAAGCATTCTATTTTTAGTAATATTAATACCTGATAAATACTTGATAACTCTAAATATCTTAACCTTGAATTTATTTCTCAATTATTCCTTCTCTTCTTTAGTATGTTAAATAACATTCTTTCTGATTTATCCCAATTTATACTTAAATCCACTATCTCTTCAAATTATTCCAAATGAAATCTAACCCGATTCAAAGCTTCTAATGGGTCCCATATTGTTAACTCTAAAATCCATATGTACATATGGTCTGTCACTTTTACAACACCAATATTCAATTCATAGGCTCTACTAAACAAATATTTAGATATATATAATCTATTCTAGAATAAGTTTTATGTACAAAGTCGTAAAAGGTATACCATTTTTCATATCGATTTAGCTCTCTCTTCACATATTTCAATTCATTTAGATTTACCCATTTACTCAGTAATGTGGTAGTATGACTTTTTTCTTTAACAGGATTCTGCTTGTCTTATTTTAATCTTTACCATATTGAAATTTCCAACCATTATAACATTTCCTTTAATATTTCCAATTCTTTAAAACCCCTTTTTAAGAAAGACATTTGGTTTTCATTTAGTGCATATATATTAACTAGTGCATATTTGTCTCTCTTTATTTCATTCTGCAAAATCAAGTATCTTCTTTCATCTTTCTTTCCTTTTTTATCTTAAACTTCACCTTCTCAAAAATAATTGCTACTCCCCTTTATTTTGAAGATCCAAAAGTTTTTTCATAGATATTTGACCGTGTTTTTTCTGATAAGTTGCTCGTAAAAATACTATATCTACTTTGTCTTTATCATCACTTCAATTCATTTCTTCCTGACCCTAGAACTTTAGCATTCAAAGATATGTCACATAGTTTTAACCATATCCTCTTAACAGCACACATCTTAATTTCGCCTTCTATGCAAAGTTATCAAGAAAAATCTTCACCCCACTATAATCCTCACCCCCACCTTCCCTTCAACCCAACACATCAGAGATCTCTCCCTCTTCCCTCAAGGAGAAAACCTCCTGCTCACCCCCAAACTGCATTTTGGCAGCAGGAGGGAAGAAGGGACAACTGCTGCTTCCAGTTTCTTATGCCTTACATAGCTACTCCACTCAATCCCTTTTCTAAATTATTGCTATTACATATTTCACACATTATTATATACCTCTTATCTCAGCATCCTATTTCCTAAATCTTAATCTATACTACCTTCCATAATGAGATAGACAACAGAAAGAAATGGAGAGGGAGATTACACCCCCATCCTTATTTCTTTTTCTTTATCAGCTGTTCTTCTGCCCATTCTGGCAAGTCTTCCTCCAGTGAGCTACTTCCTATACTCGGGGAATGTCCTGCAATCACTACAACATCTTCTTTATCTCTTTGACATTTTTCTTCTAATACTTTTGATGCCTCCTCTTCCACTGAACTGATATTTTAAATTGGAGAATGTCCTCCCACAGTTCCAACAATTTCTTTTGTGCCTCCTTTATCATCACCTTCTGATGCTGTTCCCAACATTTGTCCTCAATTTTTCTAATTCTTGTTTCCATTGATCTTCATCTATTAAACCCCATTTGTATAGAATATTTAAACCTTATGTAAGATAGTCAAATCTATTATATTTCCCATTGTTAGAAATTTTCATATATAGATCCAACTATCTTATTCTTTTACAAAATATCTGATTATATTTAAAAAATACCTGAATATGTTAGTCTTTGATGACAAAGATTTTGATAGAGTAGAACATGCTTCCTTAAATTTTAATTTGCTCATCTCTCCCCAGCTCATCTCTCATTTTTGTCATAAGGCTCTCCTTAATTAGAAAATTTGATCAATACATTTCTGGGAAACATTATAGATCCATGCTTGGTACCTGCCCTATGTATTCTTTCTGTGTCTTCATTTTCCCAGGTGTCATCTGGAAGGTGATTTCTAAGAGATTCCACATCAGCCTTAAGATGTCTCTCATCTGCATATGTTTGTTCTGAAATCCACATATTCAAATATTAGATTGGCAACGCTGGACCTCCAGTAAAACTATTTTTTCCCAATTCTGGATTGATGATGGATCTTCTCTCTGTTAGCTTTAGCCAGCATTTCTGTGTGTTTCTTTTTGACAAAGTTGTGAACTGATCCTTCAAAATCACTAACATTTTTTAATTATTATTTTCATCTTTCATTTGTAAGATTTGCCATCTTCTGTGTTAGCTCTCATTTCTCAGGTTGCATTCTACCTTAAATCTTCCCAATCTTAGTTTCAAGACCTTCCAAATGTTGGTAGACCTTTTCAGTCTTTTCTCTTAGCTCATTAATGCCTGTCTCAAGCATTTTTCTGAGGCCTTTCACCTCTGATTCTGCTTCTGCCAGCCCTTGGAATCCCAATGTTTGGTCCTACAATACTGAAGATACAGCTCTAGTTAGAAACAAATCTGATGGTTTTCTATTCTCCCTTCTGGAATTTCTGTGTAATGTAGCCTTCTTGTTCGTGTAAGCATGACATTCATTCATTCGTTCATTCATTCAAGCTAGTGTGTACATTTCAAGCATGTCATTTGCTTATTCAGACAGCAGAGGAAGCAGAGAGAGCTCTTTAACCATATCCTTCCACATTGGAGGAGGAATAGAAGCCATATCCCCTAGTCATGTTTTGACAATAACCTAGGCATCTGAGCGGGTAGTAAACCTCAATATTCCTTTTATTAGGCAAAAGCATTTTGGAAGAGATAATTCACAATAGAAAACCAGAAGGAGAAATGGTAATTTTCCTACCCTTTCCTGCTGTTTTTCTCTTGCAACTCCTCTTCTTCCCTCTATTCCATGTTGGGCTACCTGGTCGGCAGCTTTTGTGCAAGGGCTTGTATCCTTATTTAAAGCAAGTGTATGACTTTTTATTCCTTTGTGACTTAGGGCCTGATATTCCAAGAAACTACCTGGTTAACCTAAAAACAAGTTCAGTTCTTTCCCAAATACAAGCAAATAAAAGACTGGGTTTCAAGCCATTAGTCACAAGTGTAATTTATTGACAAACAAGCTTACATCTGATTACATTACTAAAACAATATGAAAAAGAGGGGTGTAAAAAAAAAAGCCAGATGGCAAACACATGAGAATGTTATTGCTAATCCATATACTTTAAAAATGTTATAAATTACCCCACAGTTCAATTGTTGTTACACAAAATGTTCCTTACTCAGCAGCATACAAAGAAAGACTAGGGATGTACAGAAGTTTCATTTCAGCTTGCAGATCATTCAAAAATGCCTAATTTACAACCTAAAACAGAAGAATGAGCAAATGTTTCTCAGAACTGGTTGCAAATTCCTAAACCAGCATTCATATTCTAAAAATGTGTATTTTAAAAAGGTGCGCTTCTAAATGTACACTTTAAACACACACTTTTCATTGCACTTATAAGTCATTTTTAAATTGTCTGTGCATATGTGTATGTGTGTGTTTAATACTCTCTCTCTCTTTAAAATGCACACTAAGACACTGCTCTCCCATTCATGCAACTAGTGTTGTGGCAAAGCTTCACAGAATCCATCCCTCTAGAGTTTGAGAGGACCTCCCATGTTTGGTCCTGTTTTCAAAAACAAAGCTCATGGATATGGGCAGAATGATGATTGTGCAACTGCAAATTTGTGCAACTGGCACAAACTTGCCATGCCACATGCAGCAGAAACACAGGTTGCTGCATGCGACACAAAAGATAAAAACTCCTTCTGCAGTGTTCTCACAGTAATTCCTAGTGAGTGCTATGTGAATGAAGGTTGTGTTGCCAGGAACTCAGACTCACAGCCCATGCAGACTGGAGTCTGGGAACTGTGCTCAGGGAATATGCTGGATTATCTCCTGCAAAATGAATGCCTCTCAAAGCTCTATATGTAACTAGGATATTCTAGATCAGTGGTGGCAAACCTATGACATGCATGCTGCAGCCAAGCATCAGATAACAGTGCACATAGGGGCTATGCGCATGCTCGGAAAGGATTAGCGGTGTCAGATGATGACATCACAAGCCGCAACTCATTAGCCGCGACTCGTCCAAGCTTTCGCATGGCCAGTCAGTGCACTGCCAAGGATATATATTTATATTTGCTTGGACTGGCCATGAGTTGTTTTTTCTAAACTAAAATCTCAGTATTCAGGTTTTATTGTAGCGTTGGCACTTTGCAATAAATAAGTGGGTGTTGGGTTGCAGTTTGGGCACTTGGTCTCTAAAAGGTTCACCATCACTGTTCTAGATCCTCAATCTGTGGGTCTTCCAGGGGGCCCTTTGGGTGGCTTGTGTGCATTCCTTCAACAGTGAAGGGCAGAATTAACTGCTCTCACAGTCCTAACATATTAGAGCAAAGCACAAAATGAACAACAACAGACTTTTCCTTGCTGTAATCATCATGTTCTGAACAAGTGCATTTTAATTAAATTCATGTAGGTCATAGCCTCACCATGACTGCAGGAATAAAATGGAGCATACTTCTACTTCTCAGCTGCTGCATTTGCTTGGGAATAAGCAAAGGAGTGTTTGTACCCACATACACACAATCATGGGAGGTAGGGCAGGCTTTAATGCTCTGGACCATGGCCATGAATTCCAGACCTAAATTCACCATGGATAGACTAACTTTCCTATCTCTTCTGACTCATCCGTCCTGCCTAGGAAACTTTATAAGCAGCCACAGATGAAGTTATTACAGAGATTTTTGGCACGTGGGGCTTTTGCTTTGAGGCACGATGAAGAATGTGCTGTGCTTTTCAGTTGCTCCTGGGTTTTTGTTTTCATTTAGTTTAAATATGCTATTGAACTACTGCTGCTTTATATTTCTAAATTATTATTGCATTGTTTGAATGTTAATTTTTAATTCACCCTTAGAAGCCCCAAGTGAGTGCACAACATGGGAGCTGAACGCCAAAATATCTGGAGGGCAGCATGTTGCCTAGATCTGATTTAGAGCATTTCCTGGTCTTTTACAAATTGAACATGTGGCAGAAACAGATTATTAATTCTTCTTTCTTAACTGAAGAAGAGCTTTATCCATTGTCTTCTGTCCAACAACAGGCAGCCAATTTGTCCATACCGTGTGTCCCAGATATAGGTTTTCAGAGGAATATTACCTTTTCTTTGGCTAATAATCATTATCATCCATCACTTAGGCTGTTAAAATGTAGTGGTCAAAAATTTTGTAATTCCATAAGTTAATTATCCATCATGTGGAAGACTTCCTTTGGTCAATCTTGAACCTACCATTTCTCCAATTCATTGGGTAACACCTACTCCTAAAATTATTGTTGTTGTTGTTGTTGTTAGTCGCAAAGTCATGTCCGACCCATTGCGACCCCATGGACAACATTCCTCCAGGCCTTCCTGTCCTCCACCATCTCCAGGAGTCCACTTAACATGACATCAAATTAATTTCTACTAGTGGTAAGTCAAAATGTCTCAGAAGTGACCTTTCTGAGATTTTCTTGCCTGTTCTCCACAGAAAAAAGAATGTCACTTAGCCAATGTGGGTTCTCTTCCTGAATATTGTCCACTATTTTCATTGTTCTGTCATGGTACAATGGTACATCTGCACCATTGGAGGAAATTCAAAATAGGTCACCTAGTCACCAATTGCTTCCACTTGTAACTGCAAAAAGCAAAACAAAGAAAATATGCTTTGGCAATGCTAATGATGAGCCACCTCCCCAAGTAACCATTGGAGAATTTATTCTCCCTTTGGAGAAATGTGGTGAAATGTTCCCTCTCAATTGCATTGCACATAAAAAAGTGGAATATCCTTCACGAGGCCATGTGCTCCCAGCATTTCCTTCCCTTGTGTAAAAATTTTATCTTCTTATGGAATTGTTTCTAAAAGCCCATGGTAGAAATGAAATGGCATAATAAGTATCTATATGTGTATGAATGCATTTAATGAATTGATATATCTAAGATATCTAAACAGTTTACATTAAAATACATCTAATGCAAAGTAAAAAATCAGCATAAAAGATAGAAAATAATTCATTAAAATGTTATAAAAACAGTAGAAGAGAGCAAGGTGATTTTTAATTAGAGAGAGCATGAGTAAACATCTACATCTTCAAAAGTTTCTCACGGTTTCTACCTTTTGATCCATACATGGGAGGGCATCCGAGACAAAGGTGCTACTACCTAGAATGCCCAGTTATGCACCATTATTTTATGACACATTGTTTGGTTGTGGGACCTTCAGTAAGTTCTCCTTGGAAGATCTCAGTGGTAAATATGGCATGTAGGGGTTGGCTAGATAATATGGCCCTGACTTAGAGCTGGTGAAAAGAAGTCTACCTCCACCCCCATCTTCTCCATCCTTCTTCCAAGGGGATCAAGACAAGACGCTTCTAACTATGCTCTTGATTATGTTAAAGTGGACCAACCAGGTTGGCTTTTGTTTTGCAAAAGGAATATCAGCAGCAAAACCTCAAACATGGCTTCAGAGCTAATAAACAGACAATACCATTCTTTTAATAGCAAATATGCACACTTACTCAGAGCTAAGTGCCACAGAGCATTCTAGGACAGCCCCAAATAAAGTAAATTACCATAGTCTAATGGTGAGGTTATCCTACCCAGGAACGGGCATAGGTGGTGCACCAAGTAGTGTTGATATTAAAATAATTCCTATTGTTAGTTGTTTTAGGATATAATCTTAAACACATTTATAGTTCAGAGAGAGCCAGCTGAGGCATGCATGGAAATTTAGGCCTTTTGTCTGTCCAACATGCATTGAATCATACATTTAATTGATGAATTTATAGTTCTCTACTCTTTTTCACTGTCAACCAAGCTTTACATACTATCTTTATTTGACGTTTTCTTCTCCTTTGTCATGTTTAGTTGAGAGTGGGAAGAGACAAGGAACTGACAACTTAATAGGCTAAAGACATTAATTTAATGTAGCTAAAAGATCTGGAAATGCTTGTTAATTGCATTCAATTATGTGCAGAACTCTTTGGCATGGATCCAAAGGTGTTCTTTTAGTAAAAAGCAGGGTGCTCACTTGCCCTTACATATTGCCATAAAAGAGGGAATGCTTCCATTCAAAATAGGGTCACATATTTACATTTGTGTAAAAATTACATAGGCTAATGTATATGTACAGGTGGAAATGTAGAAATAATGATCATAATTTATGGGGAAACACAAGACATCTCTTCTGGGAAATCCCTTGATTTGCTTAGTCTGCTTATTATGGATGAGCATCATCAGGACCTCTGCCCTCACTACCTCTGTTGCTCTGAACAGCCCTTGTGATAAAGGGTGCCTTCAAATTGAACAAGGATGGGCAACTGTTTGGACCATGTGTACCATGTGCAGTGCCAAAGGTGGATCAGTAGTAGTATATGTGTACACACAAACACTGACACCCATTCCCCATAATCATCCACATTTGAGCAGAAAAGATAGGGAGGTTTAAATGTCTATTCCCCACCCAAAGGAAAACGGAAAATAATAGCTGGAGGAAGAAGCATAAAATCTCTTGGCCACTGATTTGGATCAAGATCACTGCTATGGTACTATGGATAGCTGATGGCAGCCAGTTGATAGGGATGCATAAGCAATCCAGTTCAGTTCATTTTTCCCCCTAACATTTATCCACAACTTCAGACCAAACACAGACTCAGATTCAATAGGCAGTTGAATATCATACAGATCTAAGTGTACAATGTAATGTGTGCACCAAAAAGGATGTGTTGAACAGCATGCACCCATGCTAGAAATGTGCTTGGAAAAAAGTGTTTGTTTGAAAAGTGCACACAGATATGCTTGTGCAATAGGAAAAGAATGTTCACATTTTCACATCAAAAGATGCACACATTTGATGTGCACATGGAAATATGCATGGATTTTGATGCAAACTTTCTAGAATCTTGCGCCCTTTCTAGAGGGTTTGTGGGAAGTAAGTGCTCTGAACCCAGGGCTGACATCAAAGGTAGCCTCTTGTAAACTTTCTTGCAATCTGCTTGTTCCATTCCGGCCCAGATGGTGCGACAACATACTTACTGGCTGTCTACCTATGCAGTGATCTGGAATAGAGGGAATTAACATCAACCTTTTGTCATGGTCATATCACTTCCTCATGAGACTTTCTATCTTTTCTCCATTCTGTAAGGGTGGGGAACCTATTAAATTGGTCTGCCCCTGGAATCAGATGGATCCAAGTGGATTCCTGAGTGCTCTGGGGAAATTTCCGGCTAGTATGACTAGAGTTCCTGTCAAGGTCCAAATCGCTCTGTGGAATGCAGAGATTACCCATGTGGCTAACTTGATTGCACTTAGATGCCTTCTTCCTCCTAGCAGAGCTTGGGCAGCATCATAGTATGCATCTGGGCTACAAGCAGTGAAGCAGGCTAGGAGAAGGCTGGAGTGCAGGTTGAGCAAAACCTGTGCCAAAACTGATTGAACACAAGTAAGAGCTCATTATCAAGCTACTTTGTGGTGGTGAAGGCAGCAAAGTTCTTCTCCACCAGCACTGCATCCTCATGGTATTGTCCAGAGAGTTATTCCAGGTGGCCCATGACCTGTTACAATCTGGGCCCAAGTTGGAGCCAATCAAACTCTTGTCACCCACTGTGACAAATTTGCACACTTTGAGGGTTAAATTGCTCAGATCCACCATGAATTGTACTCCACAGATCATGTTAGTCCTTTAGGGGAGGTGTCCAGTGTACCATCTTCTCTACCATCTTATGGATGAGTTTCATTTGTTGAGGTCTGAGGACATGGAAAAGGCACTTGGATATGTTCATCTCACCACTTGTATACATGACTCTTGCCCTTCTGGGCTGATTATTAAAGTGAGAGAAGGATGCATTCTTGGGTCCAGAGGTTATCATTGCCTCTTCAAGGGAGGTTTTGGTCCTACTTATTTTAAGGAAGCAGTAATCAGACCTCTCTTAGAAAAGGGAAGCCTGGACCCAAAGGATGTGGCCAATTATAGATCAGTGGCTAACATCTTTTTTTTTGGCAAGGTGGTCAAGTGAGTGGTGGATGGATAACTCCAGGCATTCTTGGAGAAACTGACCATTTGGCCCAATTTTAGTCGGGTTTCAGACCTGGTTTTGAGACTGAAATAGCATTGGTTGCCCTGTGGGATGACCTTTGGTAGGAGAGCAAAAGAAGGATTGCATTCCTTTAGTACTCTTGGACCTCTCAGCAGCTTTCTGTACCATCAAATATGGTATCCTTCTGGATAGGCTATCCAAGTTGGAAATAGGAGTCACTGCTTTGTAGGGGTTAGGGGATTGGGGCTCTGTGCCATGACAGTTATGTCATGGAGTTCCACAGGGTTCCTTTTTAACACCTATGCTGTTTAACATCTACATGAAATTGCTGGGAGAGGTCATGCAGAGGTTTGGACTGAGGAGTCATCAATATGTTGACTGATGATACCCAGCTCTACCTCTCATTCTCATCTAATCCAGGTGATGGCTCTAAACCAATGTTTGAGCAGAGTGATGGACTGAATGAAAGGCAAATAAATTGAAGCTTAATCCAGATAAGTTATATGTATTACTGGTAGGAGCTTCATTTGTTCAGGTAAATGATGTTTGCCCTGTTCTGGATGGGGTTGCACTCCCTCTATGGAACAGAGTATATAACTTGTGAGTACTCCTTGATCCAGGTTATCCCTGGAATTCCAGCTGACTTCTGTGGAGAGTAATGCTTTCTGCCAGCTAAGGCTAGTTCATCAGCTATGTCCTTACCTGGATAGACAGAGCCTGGTAATGGTAATCCAAGCTCTGGCAACCACCCAGTTGGACTATTGTAATGCACTCTACATGGAGCTGCACTTGAAGACAGTCCAGATACTTCAAATGGTACAGAATAAAGCAACCAGGTTATTGATTGGGACCAGCAGACATGATCATACAACTCCAATCCTATATCATCTCCACGGGCTACCAGCTGAAGTCCAGGCCCAATTTAAGGTGTTTATGATAATATATTAAGACCTAAATAGTTTGGGACCCTGCTATCCAATGGAACATCTCTTTCCATATACTCTTGCTCAGATCTTCAGATCATCAGTGAAGGTCCTTCTCTGAGACCCCTTCTCGAAGGAGGTGAGGAGAGCCCTTACTAGGAGAAGAGCCTTCTCAGCAGTAGTGATACAATTGTGGAATATGCTCCCCAGAGAGGTTTGCCAGGTGCTTACTCTTTATTCAGGCAAGCAAGTTGCTGCATTGACTAGAAAGAGGATGAGGACCACTTGTAGCTAAAGGCAATGGCAATGGCACTGGGTGGTGAGCAGATGGATTCCCTGAAGGCAGAAGAGCAATGAGGATGTTCTGTCCAAACCTAGAGCCGGCACTGCTCTGACTCAAACTGTTTCTCCATAACAGTCATATATGAAGTAGTTTATCTATTCTCATCTCTGAGTTCTGTTTTAAGAAACTAGGATTAATCACAAGATATAATGGAATAGCGCTAACTTTTAAAAAATGATTTTTATGCAATCATATGCAATCATTGTGGGAACTTGTTGTCCATGTAGTCCAACCTCCTATATGCTGCAGCGCATCTTAAACTACAGAATTTGTCTGGCTTCTATCTGAAGACCTCCAGTAAGTGTGAAACCACCCTCTGCCCTCCAGGTAATTGGTTCCATTGTTGACCTGTTCTTCCCATTAAAAGCTTTTTCCTAACATTCAACTGAGATCTAAGTTTTGGTGACTTAAGTCCTCATATAACTGATTCTGTCATCTGCAATGTGATAAAGATTCCCTCTGGCCCTTCATATGTTATTAGAATATGGGAGAATATTGGGCTTTAGAAATTCTAATTTTTGTTACAATATACACAACTCTTCAGAGATCTTCCCAATGAAAACACATCACATAATAAAACACTTGAATTCTGACATATTTAATTTCAAAAAGGTCTTTTCATTTCATTGAAGATTAGTTTGAAAAGGGTGTGCTTAAGATTGTGATCCAAGCTGAGAAATCATGAATGATTTTGTATTTAACCCCCTTATCCCCTCTCTTTTTCAAGTTTCCTCCCATAGATTTTCTCACTTCTTGAATTTCTTCCCATAATTTTGCCCCCCTTTTGTTTCCATCAGTGGCTGATAAGGGTTTTATAACGAGATAGGTAGTGAAACAATTAGTTTACAACTGAGTAATGTAAATTTTAAGCCATTGCTGCATGAATATTTGGGAGCGGCCTGACACCGCCGCACCGACTGACTCGCCACCCCACCGCCGTTGGAGGAGGCCGCGCCACACTGGAGCCCGGAGCCCACGTCACACCACTGCCGCAGACGCTCCGGGGGCCGCGCCGCGCCGGAGACCCCGGGGACGCCCCACGCCTGGCACTGCCGCACCGGAGGCCGGTACCGTGTGCCACTCCACCACGCCGGAGACCCACCGGGCAGCCATCGTGGCTCCCGCCGGCTCCCACCGTCACCGAGGCCCCTGCTCCGAACCTGCCCCCCTTGCACTGTGAGTGGCAGGCACGCCGAGGAGGCGGGGCGGGGCGAGGCCAGGACCAGAAGCCGGGACAGGAAGCAGAGGCCGCGGGGCCTTCAAGGTGCCGGACAAGCCCAGGGCGACAGCCTAAGGGCAGCTGCCGCCATTAGGGCCATTGGGGCCACTGTGGGCTGGGCTGGCCGGGGACGCTGACTGTATTCTTG
Organism: Varanus salvator macromaculatus; assembly: GCA_023646645.1. Lineage (NCBI taxonomy): Eukaryota > Metazoa > Chordata > Lepidosauria > Squamata > Varanidae > Varanus > Varanus salvator. The sequence goes on along the minus strand of JAIXND010000767.1, from coordinate 98,923,170 downwards.
CGGGCCGGCTGCGTGGCCAGACAGGGAGTGGGGTTTTTATAGTTTTAAATTTTTAGCTTGTTTTTAGTAGCCCATCTCAGGTTAGGTCAGGTTAGGAATGTTACCTGGGGAGCACTTGGGCACTGCCATTGGGGTGGTGATGGGCAATGGTCTTTATGGCTGCAGTGGGGGTTTAATGGTCCTGCCTAGGAGAAGGCGGGACAGATGGTTAACACCTGTCCCTCCTTCTGGTTACTCCCCAAACCGGCGCGTGCCAGATAGTCTTGTCAACTGTCCCATGGGCCTGATGGTGCTGTTGCTTAACGCCAGGTCGGTCCATAATAAAGCCAGCCTCATCCATGATTTGATTGTGGATGAGAGGGCCGACCTGGCCTGTCTCACCGAGACCTGGGCGGGGGAGGGGGGAGATGCTGCCCTCTCAGAATTGTGCCCGCCCGGGTACCTAGTCCAGCACTGTCCACGCCTGGAGGGGAGGGGAGGGGGGTTGCTCTAGTTTATCGGGCTTCCTTTTCCCTCACGGGGCTCCCTGTCCCTTCAAGACCAGGGCTGGAGTGCCTCCACTTGGTGTTGGGCAACCGAGACAGATTGGGGATTCTGTTGGCGTACCAAGCACCCTTCTGTCCAACAGACACCCTGCCTGAGCTGACGGAAGTCGTCTTGGACCTGGTGTTGAGGACCCCCAGGACCAACATCCTGGGGGACTTCAATCTCCATGCTGAAACTGATCTTTCTGGGGCGGCTCAGGACTTCATGGCTGCCATGACGGCCATGGGGCTGTCTCAACATGTCAGCAGCCCGACCCATGAGTGTGGACACACTCTGGACCTGGTTTTCTCAATGGGGCAGGAAGGGGGTGATCTGAGGGTGAAGAATTTATGTTTGACGCCCTTGTCATGGTCAGATCACTCCCTCGTGAGGTTTGAGCTCGAGAGTGGCCTCTCCCTCTGTAAGGGTGTGGACCAGATTGTGATGGTCCGCCCCCGGAGTCGGATGGATCCGGATGGATTCCTGAGGGCTCTGGGGGATTTTCCAGCTGACAAGGCTGGTGCTCCTATGGATGCCCTGGTCGATATATAGAATGGGGAGATGACTAGGGCTATCAACACGATCGCTCCTAAGCGCCCTCTCCAACTGGGCAAAGCCCGTTCATCTCCCTGGTATAAACCAGAATTACAGGCGATGAAGCAGGTTGGGAGATGGCTAGAGCGTAGGTGGAGGAAATCACGGGACGAATCCGATCGAACACATCTTAGAGCACACTATCGGGCCTATGCTGTGGCAGTGAGGGCGGCGAAGAAGCGATTCTTCTCTGCATCCATTGCCTCCTCACAATGCCGTCCAGCGGAGATTTTTTGGGTGGTTCAGGGGCTGACTAAACCTGGCCCCAACAACGATCTGGTGCCGCCCTCGAAAGCCTGCTGTGACGACTTTGCCACACATTTCAGGGAGAAAGTTGCTCAGATTTGTCACGAGCTGGACTCCACTCTTGATACAGATTCTTTTGGAGAGGGACCAACCGTGCCTGCTTGTCCCTCATTGATGGATGAATTTCAGTTTTTGCGGCCTGATGATGTGGACAAGGTGCTTGGATCGGTACGCTCAACCACCTGTTTACTGGACCCTTGCCCATCTTGGCTATTAAAGAGCCAGCCCCTTTAAAGGAGGCGGTAGTCCAGCCAGTCCTAAAGAAGACTTCCCTGGATCCAGAGGTGGTCGCCAATTATAGACCGGTGGCCAACATCCTGTTTCTGGGCAAGGTGCTGGAGCGGGTGGTGGCGGGACAACTCCAAGCACTCTTGGATGAAACTGATTATCTAGACCCATTTCAGTTCGATTTCAGACCCAGCTTTGGCAATGAATCTGCCTTGGTCGCCCTGTACAATGACCTGTGCAGGGAGAGGGACAGGGGGAGTGCGTCCCTGTTGGTTCTCCTGGACCTCTCGGTGGCTTTCAATACCATCGACCATGATATCCTTCTGGAGAGGCTGCCGAGATTAGGGGTTTGAGGCACTGCTTTGCAGTGGTTCCACTCCTATCTCAATGGCAGATTCCAGAAGGTGGTGCTGGGGGACTATGGCTCTGCGCCATGGCAGCTATGCCATGGAGTTCCGCAGGGTTCCATTTTGTCCCCCTTGCTCTTCAACATGTACATGAAACTGCTGGGAGAGGTCATCAGGAGGTGTGGGCTGCGGAATCATCAGTACGCTGATGATACCCAGCTCTACCTCTCGATCTGCACCGATCCAGGTGAGGCAGTGGCTGTGTTGAACTGGTGCCTGGCCGAAGTAATGGGCTGGATGAGGGCCAATAAACTGAGGCTCAATCCTAACAAGACAGAGGTCCTGTTGGTGGGTAGGTCACACTTTGGAGTGGGGGACCTGACCCTAGTCTTAAATGGGGTTGCACTCCCTCTGAAAGACAGGGTCCGCAGCCTGGGAGTGCTCCTCGACCTGGAGCTGACCTTGGTAGCCCAAGTGTCAGCGGTGGCAAGGAACGCTTTCCATCAGCTTCAACTGATCCATCAGCTGCGTCCCTTCCTGGAGTTTGACTGCCTGGCGACGGTGACACATGCGTTGGTGACTTCCCGGTTAGACTACTGTAACACACTCTATGTGGGGCTACCCTTGAAAACGGTCTGGATACTTCAATTGGTACAAAATAGAGCTTCCAGGGTGCTGATGGGGACTGGGCGTGGTTCTCATATCACCCCAGTTCTCCTTCAGCTTCACTGGCTTCCCATTGAAGTCCGGGCCCAATTCAAGGTGTTGGTTCTTACCTATAAAGCCCTTAACGGCTTGGGTCCTGGCTACCTAAAGGAGTGCCTGCGACCATATATGCCTTCCTGCCCCCTACGATTGGCAACTGATGCTCTCCTCTGGGAACCCTCCGTGAGAGAAATAAGGAGAGTGAGTACCCGGAGGAGGGCCTTCTCTGCGGTGGCTTCCCACCTATGGAATGCGCTCCCCAGAGAGGCTCGCCTGGCGCCGTCATTATTTGCTTTTCGGCGCCAGTGTTAAATTATTAATTTTTTAATTTATTATTATATTTATGTGTTTTAAGTTTGGACCTTGAGATGGGCCAGTTTTTAATATTGTGTATTGATTTTAGTTGCCATGTTTGTTGTGAGCCGCCCCGAGGCTTGTGTGAAAGGGGTGGCATAGAAATATATTAATAAATAAATAAATAAATAATACTGGAAAAACAACAGCAGCAAAAAAGAATGGATATGGTGAAATAAAAGAAGTTTTATTTACACACAAGTCATTCAAAACAAAACAAAGTGTAATGGCAAGAGCAGCAATGCAGCAGAAATGGTCCACAGAGGCTTGTTCAATTAACCTTGGGGTATTTTGCTTGTCTATATTACATAAACTGATCATAATTCTTACTACTGATTTTGCCAGTACATTTTCCATAACATTTTCCCTCCTCTGAGAATGGGAACAGCTGTCTTCTGAGTTGTTTTAACAACACTTGTTTTCGTTGATTGCTTTTTCCAATATTGTAGGATCTTTTCCTTTCTGTGAGAGGCAAGTGGAAAAGTCTAGCTGCAACATTTACAAGTAAGAGCATGCTACTTATATTCAAGACATGATCTCTTGTTAGCAAAAGGTGAAACTTCAGACTCTTCTGCACTTAAGAACATCTGCAAAGGTGACATGGAAATAAGGTGATGATGAGAGACAATGTAAGCATAACATCATGTCGGTGATTCTCAGTGGTTGGTAGAGGTTAATGAGGAAAGAGGAGAAGATAAATGTGTTTTTGCAAACAGAGCAGAAAAGGGAGATTAATAAGGGTGGCTAGCATTAAACTAATGAGGCTAAGCCCCTCAATGTGTAGATAAAATGTTTCATTTTGTAGTTAAGAACAGAAGGAACAAACACCTGTATTTTCCACCTAACTTTTCTATTTCATTTTACAATAGACTGGCTATAGCAGTGTACATAATATGCCAATTGTCAACACTTCACTTCACTTCACTTAGGGAGTTGGCAGTGGTACTTTCACATCTGCTGGCCTCCATGTTTGAGGCCTCATGGAGAATGTGATAAGTGCAAGGTCTTGCACCTGGGGCATAGGAATGAGTATATAAGTACAGGTTAGGGGGCAAGTGACTGGAGAGCAGCACTTGTTGAAAGGATCTTGGTTGCTGCTCGACTGTAGGCTAAACTTGAGTCAGCAGTGTGACATGGTGGTCAAGACAGCAAATGCCACCACTGGATGCATAGCCAGAAGCATGACTTCTAGATTGAGACAGGTATTACTGCCACTCTGTGCAACTCTTGTGCACCCACAGCTGGAGTATTGTGTTCAATTCTGGGCCCCTCATTACAAGAGGGATATAGTAAGGTTGCAGTCAGTGTGACAAATGGCCACTAGGATGGTGGCTGGTTTGCAGGGTAAGCCATATGAGGAGAGAAGGAGGGAGCTGCGTCTTTTCAGCCTTGAAAGGAGGTGACTCAGATGGAACCCGCTAGCAACATACAGGTATGTGAGGGGTGCCACACAGAGGTGGGACATGACCTTTTTTACCCTGCAGTTGAATGGAGCATGTTCCAATGGAGCAAAGGTCAGGGAACCTAGATTTAGGGTGGATGCCAGGAAGTACTTCCTGACAGTTAGGACCCCTAGGGTATGGAATGGGCTTCCATGGGAGGTGGTTGAAGCCCCATCCGTGAGGGTGTTTAAGGATGGACTGGACATGTACAGTAGGCATATCATGAGTGGAGGTGGCTGGATCCAGGGGTCAGACTAGTCAGCCCCTTCTGACTCACTGTTTCTATTCTTGTGGAAGAATCGTCTTTTCTCTTCTTGAAGACTTCTTTAAGTCTGTATTACCCAGAGTTAATACTGAAGGGGGACTGTTCCCAAGTATATCTTTGTCCAGAGAAGAAGTCACTTCTGCATTACTATAAATGGCCAAGCTGATGATCCCAGCCACTAAAAGACATGCCATCCACTAAACAGGTTCTAAAAATGGGCATTGTTTAGTCCTACCATGAGGCAATAATCTCAGACAAGTGTTGGAGTCAAGGAACAGCCTCCAGTTATTTTTTCTATGCTTCTGGCTATCCCACTTCATTATAGAATAGAGCTATGTATGCCACTCTACTTTTCAGCAGTGTTGTCCCAACTGTGGAATACGATCCCCAAGGTTTTCACCTGGTGCCATCACTCTATTCTTTTCGGCATCAGGCAAAGACCTTTTTATTCTCCTGGTATTTTAACAATTAATTGATTTTATCCTGTTTTTATCTTGTTTTAAATTTTATTAACAATAAATACCGTGCACCCACTCCCCAGGAGACCAATTGATACTTCCATTTCACTTCATATATTTTAACAACAGTATATAATGTACTTTAATTATACTCATATCCCCTCCAAAAATTCATATATTCATGATTAGGTTTAGAGTCTTTCCCTTCCATCAGTCCTGCTTTTATAAAATCTTACCATTTTTCATTATATTTATTACTTTTATTATCCCTTTTTTGATTTTTATTTCTGTTGTCAATTTATCATTAACAACTTATTCCGTATTTCATTATACCATTCATTCCTTTGTAGAACTCAATTCTGTTTCCAATATCTAACCATTACTGACATGGCTGCCATTATCAAATTTAGAATCAATTCTTTCTTAGCTTCATTTATATCTTGTTTTCAATCAGCAGCAATAATGCTATTCTTGGTGACATTACTAAATTTATGTCTAGAATTTATCTAATTTCATTAAAAACCATAGCCCATATCTTTTGTATATTACCACAGTCCCACCACATATGTTTATAAGTTCCAATCTCTTTTTCACATCTCCAACAGATATTAGAGTATTCATCATCAATTTGGTTTAACTTATCTGGCATTAAATACCATCTCTATATCACTTTATACCCATGTTCTTTCATTATAACTGACATTTTTATATACTCTTCTACTCCAAATATTCTTCCAATCCTCATCTTTTATTTCACCTACATCAGTTTCCCAAATTGATTTTAATTTTTTTCTGATCCCCTAATTCTATTAATATTTTATAAATTTTAGCAATTCTTCCTTTACCTGTATATTCTTCCTTAAACTCATATTCTTTTACAATCATTTCAAATTTTGTTAATTTTCTTTCTTCCTCTTTGGATTTTTCCTTCATCTTTATCCATTTTTCTAATTGTATCAAAGTTAATTTGGCTTCTGCCAATATGCTCCTTAATTGTGCTATATTTTTATCTTATTTTTCCAGTCTTTCCATTTAAATATTTGATTATTTCTCAATTTATTAATCCAATCCTTTGATTCTATTTTTGGAAATTTCTTCCTTTCAACCACTGGTGTTAACAGAGAAACTCCTGGCATTAATTGCTGTCTCCATTTCTCCCATACTTCCATCATATTTAAAAAGGGATTTTGAATTCTCTTAATAATATTTTTATATCCTTTTTAAACCCGTGTGTCTCTAGGTGATCACCCAATTCCCTTAATTCAATATCACTTATTTCCATTAATTCTTTTAATTCAATATTATAACCCAAAGCAAAGAATATTAGTTCTTTGCTTTGGGCTAAAATACCCAGGACTATTTTTAATTGGTTTGCAACCCAATACTTTTTAACATCTGGAATACCCAGCCCTCCCTTTTTTGTGATTCATACCATAATACTTTACTTACTCTTGCTCTCTTCCCTCCATTACAATATACCTCCAATAACTTCCGTAATTCCTTTAATTCTTGATCATAAAATTTAATTGGAATCCTCAAGAACAAAAAAATAATCTTTGGCAAAATTTTCATTTTTATTACTGCTGTTCTTCCAAACCATGATAATTTTACCTTTTCATATCTTCCTATTTTATCTTTTATATCCTTCTTTAACTCCTCATAGTTTTTCATTTTTAATTTTTGATTATTTTTTGGAATATCAATTCCTAAATATCTAATACTGTCTACTATTTTTAGTTTATATTTTTCTTTTAATATAGCCAATTCTTCACTATTATGTTTATATAACATCATTTCCAATTTTTCCTAATTTACTTGCAACCCACTATACTTCCCAAATTCCTTTAAATGTAAATTTTTTCTGTCTATAGTATTTATTGGATCTTGAAATGTTTATTTATTTATTTATTTATTTATTAATTAAAACATTTCTATGCCGCCCCATCACAGTAAAGCCTCGGGATGGCTTATAACAGTTAACAATGTATCATCTGCAAATAAATTAATTTTAATTTTTTGACAGACTCCAATTCCTTCTATCTGTATATCATTTCTAATTGCATTTGCCAGTACTTCCATCATTAATGCAAATAATACTGGGGATAAAAGTCAACTCTGTCTCATTCCTCATCACAAGATTATTGTTTCTGTAATACCATCATTTACAATGGTTTTTGCCGTATTTTCTGAATATAATTGATTTATTACTTTCTTAAATTTTATTCCAAATCCCATCTTTTCTATTAAAATCTTCATTGTTGGCCATTCCACACAATCAAAGGCTTTAAATATATCTAATGCTAGCATACTTTTCTTTATATTTTGTTTCCTAATATAGTAGTTAATATTTAATACTCTCCTTGCTACATCTGACATTTGTCAACCTCTTTTAAACCCAAATTGTTCATTCCTTATATATTTATCTATACATTTATTCAACCTATTTACCAATAAGATAAAGGTAAAGGTTTTTCCTTGATGTTAAGTCCAGTCATGTCTGACTCTAGGGGGTGGTGCTCATCTCCATTTCCTAGCCGAGGGAGCCAGCGTTTGTCCACAGACAGTCTCCGTGGCCATGTGGCCGGCATGACTAAACACCGCAGTGCACAGAACGCTGTTACCTGCCCACTGAAATGGTACCTTTTTATCTACTTGCATTTGCATGCTTTTGAACTGCAAGGTTGGCAGGAGCTGGGATGGAGCAACGGGAGCTCATCCCATTGTGCAGATTCAAACTTTCAATCAACCAGCCCAGCAGCACAGTGGTTTAAACCACTGCGCCACCTGCCGTCCCTTTAAACACAATAAAATATAATAAACACAGGGCTGGGAGGATAAATAAAACAATGAAAAATTATAAATAGCACCAATCCAACAGATTCACTTATATGGCAAAGGCCTTCTTGAAGTTTTAGTGGTCTTTGATTCATGGCAGAAAGTCAGCAAAGTGGGAGCAAACCTAGCTTTTCTTGGAAGGAAATTACAAAGCTTGGCCACCAAAATGACACTTTCTCATTGCACCACCAAACCCACCTCTAAAAGTGATTATGTCAATGGAAGAGCATCTCCAGAAGATTTCAAAACCATCGTATTAGATGGGCTTTCAAGTTGTTGGTCCTAAGCCTTGTATAACATAAGTGGCACTTTGAATTCTCTATGGAATGAGATTAGTAGCCAGTGAGTCCCTTTCAATATGACAGTTATATACTTCCTGTATCCCTAACTAGTCAGAGCCATGGTGGCTAGAGTGTTGACTGGGGACCTGGGAGTTGTAATTCCCACTTGGATGAGGAAGCCAGTTTGGGGTGGGAATTGTCAGGATTTCAGACCTGCAAGGAATGAATGTCCAGATCCAAAAGGGAGCACACCGTCAAGCACTCAACAGTTTATTAACTGCAAACAGGTATTCCAAAATACAACAGCACCAAAGGATATCCAGTTTAACTGACTACAAAGTAAGAGAGTGTTTTATGGAGTTGGTGTCACATATGCATTGCAGGGAGACAAGTGAGACTTTGAATGAGTGATATGAAGAACAATGTGGAAGCACATAAGCACAGTACAGAAACATGAAGAAATCAACAGGAACACATAACACATCAGGTGCTTGAGGAACAAAATAAAACCATCAAAAGTTACAGAATTTAACATGGTTACAGAATTTCACACCACCACCTAACAATCTAGTTGCAGCATTCTAGAGCACCTGAATTTTCTGAGAAGTTTTCAAAGGCAACCCACATGGTCCAAATGAAATGTTACCACAACACATGTGACTGTGGCCAGATCAGATCTCAGATAGTTGCTTTTATATGTAGAACCCATTATGCTTTGCTTTTCTTGCTCATACTGAAAGTGGAGCGCAATGCACGCACACATGGAGAGGAATAGAGACAGAACATAATAGTGTAATGTATTTCCATACCTCTCATACGTAACAAGTTCAAGACCACTTCACAAGCTGAAGCCCCTTCACAACATCTATTATCAAAGCTTCTGTATCTATGTCCTTCTACATTATCCCTTGAATGGAATCCAGCCTCTTTTAATGTGCAATAGAATCCCCAGAAATAAAATTAACAATACAAATAATTGAGGGTGATGACCTGCCCCCAAGTCATCAGGTCAATCTCTTCATCCAGCAGGAGTTTCCTCCTCACCTCTATTTGAAATTTCTGGGGTGTGAGCGTAAATTGGGACACACACACAGATCTATTCACCCACCCCCTAGTGGCACTGCAAGCAACACTCTTAAATGAGCAGTTAGTTGGGATCTGAGACCACACCAGCATGTTACACCATGTGCTGGCAACTTTACCTTTAACTTAAGTTCTTTCTGTGTATAGTGCATAGGGAAACTTATACTTGGATTTGCTTCTCCTGGGCCCTGCTATCAAATTAATGCATCCCTGGCCTTTGCATTTGGCTCACCAGCTTTTGCAGAGGTACATAATTTCTGTTCTCTGCATAGCAGCCACCTGAAAGAGGAATCAGTCCTACTATAATAACCATGGTGCAATGTAGAAGGTGTCTGTTCTTAAATGTAATCTAAGAATGACAGAGGGTGACTAAAGCAGCAGAAGAAAGCCATGCCCCCCACCCCCCAAGAACAAGAAACTTGACTTATATACATGTGGTGGGTGCCTAGCAGAGAGTGTTCCAAAAGCATCCTGTCAGACATTTATCTTTTCTAAAACTTGTATTTATCATCTAAGCTATAGATCCAGCAGAGTGAGGTAATTTAACCAGGTCTATAGGGAGCGGATTGGCAACAAACAAAAGAAGCAACTAACTGCTGACCATTTAGTGAAGGCATCAGGTTTATATGCAAAAGGAACATTATAAGTCAAGTGACAGTGTGTGTGTTTGTGGGATGGGAGGCAGGGGAGTCTCAGGAAATGCACACCGCAAATATACAGGAATCAACAGGTTGTATATCCCTCTCCTAGGGATGTAAATCCAATAAGAAAATTGCAGATGGCATATGACTGAAATCAATCAGTTTACACAGGAGTAAAGCCAGGCCAAGAGTGAGCTAAAGTCAAGCCAGCTGTATGCGTGGTGAATGATCAACTACATAAACTAACAATACATTTGCTTATGTCATTCATTGTTCTTTGTCAGCCCAGGATCCTGAAATGGGTTTTGCAGGGAAATGGATTATTTCTATTAGCCTGCTCTCCTGATTTAGAGCAGCAGCATGGCTGCTTTTAAGTCAGCGCTTTCTAGTTTTAACATGGGATAGATTTTAGTTCTCTGTATAGGGAAGCAAAGAACTTGGAAATCATTCTTTAAAAGCTGGGGTGCTGGGGACAGGGTTTACATTCACTTTCATTTCTTGTGTAGGCCCCAACCTGTGTGTGGTACCAATGATGATAAAATTCTCCAGGCTATGGAGAGAAGCTAGATCCAATTTTCTATTTTGCAGCAACAGTTTTCAAAATGAAATGGGGAAGCCTCTTATCATTCTTATGGAAAGTATGTGTTATACCTCACAGATCTTCACATTAACAATTAATCATCATATTGTTTGCCTGGGCCATAGTATTTCTTTTTCTTTTCATTCAAATCATAATTGCAGTACAATAAGGGAAAGTTTAAATGGACATAGATGTCATGTTTGGCCCAAAATATAAACAGTTCCCAAGAAAACGTGTGTGTAAACAAGTGTTAATTCTGAATTCTTCAAAACTACCTGTAAGAAACCTGACAACAACATACAGCTGAACATTTTGGTGGACCCATCTATCTGCATCTTGATGTCTTTAGCAGAACATATTTAAGCATTTAATTTCCTGCCTTCTTGTTTCCTGTTTGCCTTTGTTTCCTGCTTCTCACTGTCCATGATGCAATTGTATGTGCTGTGCTACACTGGACTTCCCTTTCACCTCTGTCCATGTCAGCCACTAGGCTTCCTTTCAGTTTTGGACTAGTTGCATCATTAGTTACAGAACTATTCATATTTGCCCTTTATTTTTTCCCAGTAGTTGGTTGAGTGCCTTCTGACCTAGGTGCCTTCTGTCTTCTGATCATCTTACACTATCTTCTGCTTAATTTTGGATTGTTTCATCATATGGTTTTCAGCTTAGGAAACATAGCCTTCTTCTGTGTGATATTAACAAGAACTAGCTTAAGTATCACCTCTTTATTCTGTGTCGGATCCTTCACCAGTGTTACCTTCAGGTGCTGTTCCCAGTGGTTGACTTTCATGAATTTCTCTTTCTATGCATCCTAATCTTGCATACCACTTGGAGCATTCTTTCTTGGATGATCCTGCTAGGAAACCAGCCTAGTAAGAGAGTCTAACCTCCCAGCAGCATTATTCTTGGCTTCTCTGACTCTCTCAAATGCCCTCAGAACACAGAAACATAGAAACACAAGGAATCAGAAGGGGTCTTCCGGACCATCTAGTCTGACCCCCAGCTCCACTTACAATGTACCTATAATGTGCATGTCCAGCCTATCCTTGAACACCTGCACCATTGGGCTTCAACCACCTCCTGTGGAAGTCCATTCTGTACCCTAGGAGTTCTATCTGTCAGGAAGTACTGCCTGGCATCCAGATTGAACCTTGGACCACTTTAATGTGTGCATGCAATAATAAGTGATACTAGTTATATACTTTAATTTCATGGTAGAAGAACCAGGTGGTAGGCTTAGAACATGGTGGATTGGTTTGGCCACTCTTGAAATTAATCCTTATACTAAATTTTTATACTTGTAGCATGTGTTCCTTCAGCCTCATTCTCTTCAAACAAATGTGTTTTTAGAGAAGCTTAATGAACACGATTTAAACAAAAATATTATCATTATCATAATTCAGTCTATCCAGAGACTTCCTAGAAGAATCTTCAGAGAAGCTGCCATGGTCTCATTACTTTGACCTATTCTTTTCTTGACTGTCTACTTGTTACACTCTCTTATTAAGGCCTAGGCTTCCATAGCATGGCTACTTCCTGAAAACATGCATCGATTTTATAAACAGATTTCAAAAGTGATGAATGTCGACACTATCATGTTATCATTTTAGTTAACTATATTTTATTAATCGATAGCAAATTCACAGTAAGGAGATTAGATTACAGGCAAAACCAAAAGCTCAATTCCCATTGACTGTAAAGGGGCTGAGCTTGAAGCCCATTGAAGACATTTTGTGATTGTTAATATTAATAGGAGTTAAAGATATTCAGTTGACATTGAGCACATTCCTCCCCTCCCTGGATTTGGCTTTAAATGACTAAATGTGTTAAGTAATTGGATTAGAGCAATGCATGCTTAAAGTAATTGTGTTTAATTGCATTCAATTCTGTGTGATTTCCAAACAAGTGTGCTTAGGATGCGAAAACTGACTGGGGAGATTACTAATTTAATGAGACTAATAGTAATAGCCTATCATCCTAGGATGAATAAATAAATAAAAATAGATAAAATCTGAGATCTTGGACCTATGCCAAGTGGCAATTTGCTTTACAATTCAGAGCATTTAAAGAGTTGTGCAGTATCAGAGAAAGAATTGATCTAATGCAGCACCCTGTTCACACAGTGGGCAAAAAACTGCCCCAGCAGGACAAAAGTGCTGCAGTCACCTCCTGTCCATGTACCTCGGCAACTGGTACATATGGCTGTACTTCCTCCAACATTGCAGGCAGCATGTAGGTCCCCGAATGAGAAACCATGGGGAGCCTTGCTCCCCATGCATTTGCCTGATCTCCCTTTCAAATTGTCAACTAGGTAGTGAATTCCATAATTTAATGATGTGTTTTTAACTACCTTATCTCTGTCATGTCTCTCCTTACCTGCCTTTTCTCTAAGGTGAATTGCTATTGTAAGTTTTCTTCATAGGTGTTCCAGCACCTTAATGATTTTTTTCACTCTTTTCTGCATGTTTTCCAAATTTAAAATATTCTTTTTAGGTGTAGACTTGTACACAGTATTTTTGCTGGGTCACACCTTCATTTTGTGAAAAGGAATATGTCTAAATGGATTTTGGCTTCAAACTGGCTTCAAACTAGGCCAACATTTCCATTGATCTGCCATCTGCAACTCTAAGATCTATTTCTTGAGCATTACTATTTTGATTGGTACCATAATTTTGACAACAAGCATCATCCTATCCATTCTGCTCTCACCAAGAGAGCTCTAATGTTGTTTCTTAGCTGTGAAGAAAACTAAGGGATCACCTGTAAGCACAAGATAGAGAATTCTAAGAAAAGCACCCAGTCCTATAGGCCAAGGTCTCTTATGCCTATGTCAAGCTGAGTCTGACCCATGAACCTTTGGATATTTGGAATAAATTTATTTAGTTGATTTTGTATTTCCAAATCATTATACTGACCAAAACTCAAATCTCTCTTGAAATTGGCAGCTTTTGAATTTTGCAATGGAGTTCTCCTACTAGAAAACATTACAAAGATGCATATTTTATAGTAAAGTACACACACAAAATCCTCTCATTAATGAAAATCACATTGCTGTAGTAAGCAAACCAGTGATACAACTGGCAGGTAGCCCAAGGTCAGCAGAGCTGGGATTCTGAAAGAGAAGAAGGGAATCTTGAGACATTGGAGATGGAAACTTTGTTCTCAGAGAGAGATGTAAGCCTGGGAAGCACTCTCAAAGTCACTGCCCATAGGTTCCCAGGCTGACCAGGAGAGTGAGAATGTTTTGGAACAGACAGAAGGGGCTGAAGTGGGGGAAGAACCATTGCCTTGCTTGGTCCCTGACTCCATGACAAGGAATTGTGAGAGACAGACTGTAGAAGTCTTGCGTAAGTCCCATCACCTAGCCCTTCACCCATGGGAGCCACCCAGAGGGTATAGACTCACTGAAAGGGAAAGGTTTTGGGGAGAATGGCCTACAGTTATTTCAAATAGCATGCTTGATGCATGCAGAGGCTTAGCTTCCAGTTTCCTAGGGGGCTTTTATTGTTATTTTATCTTGTAGCTGAATAGTACAAATAAAGATCTGTTTTGTGAAGAGACTGTCTGGTGTTTAAGATCCTCTGATCAAGAATGGAAGAGCTGGACTCACATCAACTTGGACCCAACCTAGGATAAGGTGCCAGATGATGGGACCAATGCCAGCCCTGTTACTGGGCAATTCATCACTCATGACACCTTGTCACAATCCAGGGACCATGCAAGGCAATTGCTCTTATTTTATTTTCTTCATCCACCTCATCTATTCCAAAACATTCTCACTCTCCTAGTCCACCTGAAAAGCTGTGGACCACAACCATGAAGGCACAACCTCCCAGGCCTGTATCTCTGTCTGATCTCTCAAAGATTTCATCTCTGCTATCTCAAGCTCCCCTTCTTTGCCTTCAGAATTTCAGGGCTGATGCCCCTGGACTACCTGCTAAGAGTAAAAAATGGCTTCACTCACTACAGTTAATAACACAGTATAATAGGAGAAGTATCTGCAAATGTGAATATCAAATGATTTGAAAAAAACTGGAAGACATTTGGAGAAAAAGCTATCCAAATATCCATGCTTATGTATTAAAAGAACACATCTAAGTTCTGAATGAACTAAACTTGGTAGTAGAAAAATGAGAAAGTGCAAGAAGCCAATATAGATAGATACACCCAAGCATGCTCTGAACATTTATTCTGAAAACTGAGAGATCAAACAAATATCAAAAGAATGCAATCATATACAGAAGGAGCTGCCTAATCTTCCTGGGTCCTCAAACCCCAGCCCGCAGACTGGATCTGGCCCTCCATGTCCATTTCTCCGGCCTGCCTCAGAGGTTTTCGACTTGCCACACCTTCACCTGCTGCCACCTGCCTCGCCCCACATGTGTCCACCACCACTTCGCTGCACGCACGAAGGGAGGCAGCAGCTTGCTCACGTGGAGATCTTTGTTTTTCGTTTATTTTTTCTTTGAGTGTTTCCCACTGTTTATTGAATAACCTTCCTTAAGATGAAGCGTGACTTAAAAATGTCAAGATGAAAAAACTTCATAACATGCTAGATTCTATAGTCAAAGGTTCCACAGTAGTATATTACACAATCAGGTGGTTAAAAAGTCTCTTAAAAAACCTTATACATATCAAGTTATATATAAATACAAGAAAGTGTAAAAGGTAACTCCAGATTTTTTTAACAACCCTGAAAACAACCTTCCTCTACTCTTGTTTTGCTACATATACAGTTATCTTAAAGTGTGACATGGAGATTGTTTTGGACTCGCTCAGAGAAAATGATCTCTGATTGAGCAAGCAGCTGCCTCGGCGCAAGTGCCTGCACCTGCCCCCACCCTGCCGCACCTGTGTCCACCCCCTCACTGGCCCATGCATGCTGCCAACACTGCCTTGCTGGCCCATGCCCACCACTGGCACCTTTCAACGGCCCCCTGTTGAAAAAGTTTGAGGACCCTGTTTATACTAGGCAGATGTAGCAGCCTAAATGGACTATGTTTCATTATGTGTGTCACAAGGAATATGGAGCTCAATAACAGTGTTTGTTTAAGGAAGAAACCCTGTTCTGTCATGAAACTCAATAGTTGCCACTACCCTTCAAGCAACAGTACCTCATTCAGCTTTGGTTAGGCTGGAGTGTAAGTCATAAAGGAGCAAGATGTTTTTGAAAATCAGCCACTATGACACAGAAACAAAGAAATAAAATTACATATCCACTCTGCTTTCTCATTCTCTCTCTCTCTCTTTTTTAATATATATTTTATTAAAGTTTTAAAACTAAAACTGGACAGAAAATACAAACAAAAAACATGAAACTTCAACCATTAGACAGTAAACATTGGATTCACTGGGTCGACCTCCTACTACATATTTTTTAACATTCTAATATCAAATTCAAATTTTATCATAGTTTAAAAAACATCTCTAAATTTATGCCAAGTCCCATTTCTCCAGCCAGTTATAAAAAGAGTCCCAAGTTTGATAGAAATCAGTATCCTCTTTCTCCTTCAACGACAAAGTCAATCTATCCATTTCTGCACAATCCAAGATTTTTCTTACAATCAGTCCACCAGTGGGCAGCTCTTCACTTTTCCAATATTGGGCAAATGCAATCCTCGCTGCTGTGATTAGATGCAGTATCAGATACATTTCCCGTCTGTTAACATCTTCCAGTATAATGCCTAACAAGAGAACTTCGGGTTTAAAAGCAAAGGGTTTTTGTAATATTTCCTCCATCCATCTATGTATTTTAGTCCAGTACTTTTTTGCATTATCACAAGTCCATCGCATATGATAAAAAGTACCCACTTTATGTTTACATTTCCAACATCTGTTTGACATATTTGGAAACATCTTAGCTAGTTGACTTGGTGACAAATACCATCTATGAAACATTTTATAAACATTTTCTTTATATGAAGTTGCTAAAGTTACTATAATGTTTCTTTCCCATAGTTTTTGCCACTTTTCTAGTTCAACATTAACTCCAAAGTTTGTTGCCCATGTTATCATAGTTTCCTTAACTTGTTCCCCTTCCATTTTCCTGTCAAGTAAAAAATCATATTGTCTTTTAATAATTTTCTCATCTGTTTCAGGCATCACTTGATCAAATTCAGCTGGATCTCTATAAAACCCCCATGCTTTACAATCCTTGGCATATCTTGATTGCATCTGCACCTTATACCACCAGGAAATATTAAGTCCCTGTTCTTGTATTTCTTGCTCCAGTTTCAGGCCACCATCCTTATCCAGGATATCTCATTCTCTTTAAACACTACAATCTTCAAAACTTTCATAGCTGCCCAAAATGTAGCCTACTTTTTTCATCCATTCTCGATCAGTTTGATAGAAAATAAATCTATTTTTAAACCAAAATTTAATAGTGAAATAAAAAATTTGGCCACATATCTCTTCGGTTAAGTCTGAATTTCTTGCACTTCACTCACTTTGGAGATGGCTGAGAAAGGTGTGTGATTTTTCCCGTTCTTAAGTGTAGCAACATCTCTCTAACTCCTTAGCTTCCCACATTTCAAATAAAACCCATGGAAAGACATTATGAAGTAATTTATTCTATTGTGCTTTAGATCATAAAGCAGATCATAAATACCCTGGGAGAGTGCAGAGCAATGGAGAAACAAGTAACTGAAAGAAGGCACATGCACAGCACCCTTGGATGCCCCAACTTTTGGGGCCCATAGGGACAGCTGGAATATAAGAAACTGGTGTGGGCAGCAACAGAAATTGCCCAATTAGTGGGTTGTCACTTCTGCATTTACTTGTATCACCTGTATGGATCTTAGGCTGCATTTGATTGAACAAAAAAACTTAGTTTCATGTCTGCTACACCACTGTGTCTATTTTTATTTTATTTTATTTATTTATTTATTTATTTTGGATTTATATCCTGCCTTTTTCCTACAAAGGGCTCAAGGTAGCTTACATCTCCTCCTCCATCTTATCCCCACAACAACAACCTTGTGAGGTAGGTTGGGCTGAGTGTCTGTGACTGGCCCAAAGTCACCCAGTTGGTTCCATGGCTGAGCGGGGACTAGAACCCAGATCATCTGAGTCCCAGTCCCATGCTCTTTACCACTACACCAAACTGGCTCAATGGCTTTACTGGCTTTAATAAGGCATGGTTGAATTGCTGTTGGTGCAAAACAGCTAATGCTTCTTTTAAGCATATGTTTTGAATGCCCATAGTTGCTTCTTTTGGGGTGGAGATTATTGCACAAATACTTTTTTGTAATGAAACACTACTTAATATTTAGTTATGTACACATTCTTCTACATTATTTACCTGCTCCATGGAAAGTATCAAATGAAAGGGAAAATTGATTTTTTACAGATAAAGGCTGAAATTACAAAACTGGAATGAAAAACACTCACTTCCAATAATGCAATGAATTGTAGACATTAAAACTTTTGATAGATGACTAGGTGGCATATAGACACCAACCTCTAATACCAATCTGGATATTGGGTTTCTCTTACTGATGCATATACATAATTGCTGGAAGTTGCATGCATGTTGTACAAATCCATGTGCATGCTAAAATTATATATACATACACACACCTGCATTGTAGTGGATACAAAAAGGGCAGCAGTTTGCTGTTGTTATTTGTCATGGCAGTGAGTGCACGTGCACACACACACACACACACAAACTACAAAACCCATGTGTGGTGTAGTGAGAGCCAGAGTGGTGTAGTGGTTAAGAGCATGGGACTGGGACTCGGACGATCTGGGTTCTAGTCCCCGCTCTGCCATGGAGCCAACTGGGTGACTTTGGGCCAGTCACAGACTCTCAGCCCAACCTACCTCACAGGGTTGTTGTTGTGGGGATAAGATGGAGGAGGAGAATGATGTAAGCTGCCTTGAGCCCTTTGTAGGAAAAAGGCAGGATATAAATTGAAAAATAAATAAATAAATGTAGTGACAAACTGTTAAGAAATATTCATAAATAAATACCCCCCCCCATTTTTCTGCCCACAAGTAGGGATAAGAATTTTGAGAGGACATTTGTGTGCAGCTCTGTTTTAAAACCAGATTTAATGACCCCCCCCCCAGCATTTAAAGAAGTAACAAAGAGACTCCAATATAAATGCTAAATGGAATACTCCTGCACAGAAGCAATATCATGAAAAATCAGATGCCAGAAGGAAACAATGGGACCAAACCATAGTATTCATGTCCTCTTTGTGGGAATTAGGGGCATTTGACTTGTCCCTGTGAATGCATAATGCTTAAGCAGATGATCTAGCATGATGATTCTTCCAAATATTAAAGCCGACTATTGGAGTTTGAAGTCAGTTATCCTGAACCATCTTGGGTTGGGCCAGGGTTGTCCATGATTTTGAATTGCCTAGTGGTAATGTAGAGATATGGGATGCAGATGGCTCAGTGGTTTAAACTGCTGTGCTGCTGGGCTGGTTGACCGAAAGGTCGCCTGTTTGAATCTGCACAATGGGGTGAGTTCCTGTTGCTCCATCCCAGCTCCTGCCCACCTTGCAGTTCGAAAGCATGCAAATGCAAGTAGATGAAAAGGTACCACTTTGGTAGGAAGGTAACAGCGTTCTGTGCACTTTGGTGTTTAGTCATGCCGGCCACATGACCACGGAGACTGTCTGAGGACAAATGCTGGCTCCCTCGGCTAGGAAACTGAGATATCACCGCCCCCTAGAGTCAGGCATGACTGGACCACATCGAGGGGAAACCTTTACCTTTACCTTTTTAATGTAGAGATGCAATACCTAATTTGCTGATTCTGGTTCTTTGTTAAAATAACAAAGTGGTATATTTGTGTACAAAGTATGTTCTGTAGCTTTTGCCATCAAATCCAGATGAATAACAAAATTTATACAAGTAAATCCTCCTCAATAATTATTTACCTCATTAAAGCAGTTCTATATGCACTCACTTCCCTTTACAATTAGAAACTCAATGAACAAAAACCTACAATGCTACTAACCCTTGAATGACAGACATATCTGTTACATAGCAAGAATCATTAGCAAGTTGAGAAGATGGAAATGTAATTTGATAACAACCTTTTCCTAAGCAAGTAAAACACTTTCTTCTGTGCTTGCAAAGGCAAATGAAGTGCCAGAACAAGAACCATCAAATTAGTATCACCAGCCTTTGATTTGGAAACTTTCACCAATGAAATAACAGGCAAAAGTAAGATAAATAGAACTGAAGGGGCAGCAGGTGACCAGCTGTCAACATGCTCTGCAATTCAAAGTAGATGCTCCAGATGTTCAATTATTCCATAAATCAGTAAAGCTGGAGTTCTTGGAGGTGAGCCAATATCATTTCTGATGCTTCATTTGCTTCAAAGACATGAAACCAAACTGCCTTTGCATGGTACAACATGTGGCAGGATGGATGGAGAGAAGGATAGAAGTGGTACTAATTCTTACACAAATTTCTCAGCATCTTCACTTGAATGAGAAGGAAAAATTTGCATATCTATTCCTATGTGAATGTTTGGAGCATTCCTGGTACAGAAATCCCACTTTGTTTGGAATTGACTTGGGATCCACTAATCAGCAAAATGTGGGCTGGTCATGGTTCTCCAGCTAGATCTCAAAGTTTCTTCCAGCTTGGATCCATATCAGATTTGTTTCTTTTTTCAGTGTACATTTCCCCAAATCTGTGTATCAATTATGCACATTTCTGAAAGGTACTCATTTTCCACTGATTAAAGTGTGTCTGCATGCATTTTTCAAGAGTACATTTTTCTCTGCTCTTAAATGCACACACATTGTCAAATTCATTTTTTTTTAATGCGGATCACATTACAAATGTATGGACTTCCACCACAGGTTGTGTTCAAGTCCATGCTCAGCTATGAAAGGTATGAATTGGTTGAAGTCTAATAAAAATGAACAGAAAATAATTTCTTAGATAACCCTAGAGAATAGATTGTTGGCAGGACTGCTGAATTCTTAATTACCGTATTTTTCGCTCTATAAGACGCGCCTGACCATAAGATGCACCTAGTTTTTAGAGGAGGAAAACAAGAAAAAAAAATATTCTGAATCAAATGACCACATAATCACAGGCACATTCCCCATCATTTCCCCATGGGCTGCACATCTGACAGACTTACTGCACACACATATTCGCTCTATAAGACGCACAGACATTTCCCCTTACTTTTGAGGGGGAAAAAAGTGAGTCTTATAGAGCAAAAAATACGGTAGCTATTATGCTACACCAACTCTCAATATCCAGCTGCCTTTTAGATGAAAAGGGGAACCAAGGCAGTAGTTTAATCAAAATGGCCTAAGATACTAATACTAGTGAAGAAGAAGCTGGGGCTTGACGGAACTGTGTAGCACTGACTATCAAGGCACTAAGATGAAATCTGAGTTGAGGCCTTAAAGTATAACTGGTTATTTTGAGCCATATGTAAAGCTGTGCAATGTTTAAATTGACACAAGGATATATGAAGCTGTATTAGGCTATTAGTCCATTATAACCAGTTTAGTCTTCTGACTGGTATAGACCCTTCTGGATTTCAAGATGAATTACTTCTTGTTCATGAGTTCAAGATTAAAATTTGTAGCTTTCTGCATGGAAACACTTGGCCTGGCTACCATGGAGCCAAGGCCATCTCATATCTAAATGAGATCCAACTGAGAATGTGATACGGTAAGATGGAGCATGACAACCTCATGATAATTATGTACACATAAATTCCATTTTTTTTCTGCAGAAAAATGTACTCAAAATAGCTTGCAGCAGGCATTCACTTATCAAAAGAGAACATTTAAAAAGGGAAAACTTTTTAAAGTAAAAATATAAAATACAATTCAATACAAAACCATCCAATAATTATAAAATAAATTCAATATTGTAACAGGACTGGTACTAAAAGGGTAAACAATAATAAATATAATTACTAGTAATAAAGACCCAATGATGAGAACCCACATTACATTCCACATAACCTCAAGTTGACTGATGAAATACAGCTCAGAGAGGGTATGGCGTTCTCAGGCTTAATTCACAGCTGGTTCCTTTATCTGTCAGATCACAGTAAAAGGGAAGAACAGCAATGAAGACATTTTATTTATTTATTTATTTAAAAATTTATAGGCCGCCCCATCGCACCCAAGCCTCAGGGCGGCTTACAACATAATTAAAAGCATACAAAGCAGTACAAAAATTAAAATACATCCCCCCCCCCCCCCGGTGCATCTCGGCAACAAAATCACCAAATAAATAAACACCCCTTACCAAATAAATAAACCCCAATAACTATAAATAATAACATACTAAACCACATAGACACACATAGACTCAACATTAACAATTAAAGTAAGACTGAAATAAAAAGGTCTTCGCCTGGCGCCGGAAAGCATATAATGACGGCGCCAGGCGAACCTCTCCAGGGAGCACATTCCATAATTGGGGAGCCACTGCCGAAGGCCCTCCTCCAGGTACTCACCCATTTCACCTCCCTCACAGGAGGTTCCCGGAGGAGGCCCGCTGTCGCAGATCTCAGGGGGCGGGAGGGCACATAAGGGTGTAAGCGGTCTTCTTCATCAGGTTTCCTAACTGTTAGTGCTGGTCTTTATGTGCTAACTCTATTATTATAACAAAGATTTTATTTCATGATTGACTGTGGGTGATTTTAGGTATGGCATTGTAAATGCTAATAAAAAAAAATTGCCATAAATCCAAACAGATCATACGCTCATGCTGTGTTTTGAAGGAGTGTCTTATAATTTCCACTACAGTCTGATAGATCATCATTGGCCTGGAAGTGCTTTTAAGTTGTATGTAGGGGAGCGAGTGGTTTTAGCTGTCCAATAATACATGCAAAATGGATTCCAGATGAAGAATATAATATTTTCCTGATGACCAAACAACAAGGGTCAGCTACCTGAGATTCTATCAGAGATAGAAGAGGGTCAAAAATATAAAATGCTATTAAATTACAAATGCTATTTTAGGGTGTATTAATAGAAGGATCACTTCCAAATCACAAGAAGTAATAGTTCCCCCATACTTTTCACTAGCCAGACCTCATCTAGAATACTGTTCCCAGTTCTGGGCACCACAGTTTAGGAAAGATGCAGACAAGCTGGAAAGGATTCAGAGGAGGGCAACAAGGGTCATCCAGGGACTGTGAGGAGAAATGGAAAGAACTGGGCATGTTGAACTTCAAGAAGAGAAGACAGATATAGGTAGATATGATAGCACTCTACAAGTACCTGAAAGGTTGTCACAAAGCGAAAGGCCAGGAACTTTCCTTGATCATCCCAGAACAATGGGCTTAAGTTACAGGAAACAGGATTATAGCTATATATGAGGAAAGACTTTCTGACTGTTAGAGTAGTGTGACAATGGAACCAGTTACCTAAGGAGGTCATGGGCTCTCCTACACTAGAGGCATTCGAGATGCAACTGGACAGCCACTTGAGAGGGATGGTTTAACTCAGTTTCCTGCAAGGAGCAGGGAGTTGGCTCCAATGGCCTTCTGACCCATTCCAACTCTAGTACTCTATGATTCTATGTACAAAAATTAACTGAATGTTTCCTGCTATGATGTTTTCTGTTACTACATATTACAAAAAGCTAAAGGTATACATTTTCTCTGCATGATGACTATGTCAGCTGGACAGGGGGTCACTTTATCTTGTTAGTGTGCACCTACAATAATTTTCTTATACATAAATCAAGTTGCTGATGTTCCCTGTATTTCTCACAGTCAGACCATGAGCAAGATAGGTTTTGTTTTTGTTTTTGTTTGTTTGGTCCTGAAAACAGGTGTACTGAAATCCAGATGTATTTTTTCATGCATTCTATGAGTCATAAGAACTAGAAGTTCTGTTCTGGACTTGGCCACATCACTTGCAACTTCTCTTTCTCACTGCTCTCTCCCTACCCCATGCCCAATTCCTTAGCTCTGATGGGCACAATTTCTACTTCCACAGTGAAGCTCCACTCCCCAAACACAGTGAACATGATGAAGCCATCAGTAACAGAGTCCTAGAAAATGGGTTTTCACTTTTCTTTTTAAGAATTTGGCTTGACTACCACAACAGTCTTTATTGCCTGAACACCCCTTTCAAGCATCTCAAACTCTTGTTTAATCTCGTTGTTATGTGCTGTCAAATATTCTTCATCCTCTGGTGATGATATCAATGAAAGCCCTCCAAAATGCCCTGATCATGGCTAACCTTAGGCTCGGTCTACCACTCTCTATTCTCTTCCTTCCCTCAATCCATATGCAATTTTCATGAGATAGTATAGTCCAGGAAATTCTAAAGAATTTTATGGGAATGTGCTACATGCTAAGAAATACACATATTTCCTTCTATGTCTTAAAACAGAGCGTCATGTCTGAGTTTCTGAAAGTTCACCAGGAATGCAGAAAACACTATGAACCTGGAACCTGGATTGTGAGCAGGAGGTAGATCAGATGCAAGCTTGTGTCAGGTGTACTTATTATGCCTACTGGGATACTTAATGCAGACACTGCACACTTCCCTATGTTGACCAGAAAAGCCTGAAGAGAACCTTCAACTGCACTCAGGGTTGTGTCCACTCTGCTTTCAGTTTTTAAAGCATGCATATTGATATCTGAAAGCCTCACTTTAAAAGGAAGCATCTCATAATCACCTTGAATTTACTCATGAAAAGGAAGCTGAAAGCATCCCCCTCCCTCATTTTCCTTTCTTGTATCTCAAAAAGTGTAGTAGCAGTAAGAAATACACTTCAGCATTCTGATAGTTTTCTTAGAATCTATCAAAAGCACAATGCCTGTATCCATTATTTAGAATCAAATTCATCAATGACCTAAAGATGTAGGTGTATGATAAATATACAAAAGCTTTCCTCTTGAAAAGGATTTTTTCCCATTCACTCCTATGTAAATAATAGCTTGGTGCATGCTAAAAAATGCATATATTATTATATTTCTAAATTGTATACCAAATCCCAGTAATTCTATTAAATTACTAGAGGGGGAGGATCAATATGATTCTCTTAAAGGGTCTTGGAAAACAGATTTAAAAAGAAACATTAATACTGAAGAATGGAATAATATGTGGGATAAGACAATTTTAAGATTTATGTCAATAAGAATTAAAAATGATTTTTATAAATTAGTTTGCAAATAGTACTTGACTCTGCTTAGATTGAATGATATGAATAATGAATATTTCAAAATTTGTTGGAGATGCAATTGGGTACATATTTCCATATGTGGTGGGATTATAAATATATAAATGAGTTTTGGGAAGTGGTTTTCAAAGAAATTAGTAAAATATTGAATTTAACCATTGAAGCTGATCCTGGACTAATATTATTGTCATTATTTAGAGAACGAATGGGACAAAATACTAAAGAATTGATGACAAATTTATCAACAGTAGTAAGATTAATAATAGCAAGGAACTGGAAAATAAAAGGTTAATATCAAATAGTTGACTGGTATAAAGAATTCCAGACTATAGCTATAAATGATAAGTTAACTTGCAATATTAAATGGAAAAAAGGTCTGATAAGTAAAACTGATTTTGAAAATATTTGGACTTCATGTTAAATATACCTTAATAAAAGGAAATGGGTGTGAACCATAACAAGAATCAATCAAGTTCTGAAAGAGAAGTGGGAGTGGGGGACATGAAGGAATAAATGATCTTACATTAAGTGACTTGATTTGTTGATCCTGATGGAGGTAGCATTAATTTTGATTATAATGTTTGATTACATTCATTGTTACTATATCAACTGCATTGTTTTTGTTAGTTTAATTAATATTTTAAAAATGATTACAAAAGAAAAGATAAATGCCAAATCAGTCCAAAACAAAAGCCCCCATAACAATTGATGGGGGCTAAGCCGGCTTGTATTATTGAGACTTATCTGGTGGATGTCACTCCACTAATTACCTCCATCCAATTTGAGAAGGTGCCATTGATGAGCACTCTTTGTGTCCAATTTAGCAGCTGATTTTGGATCCACCTAATAGTTTTTTCATCTAGTCGAGTTTTTGATATTTTGCTTATCAGAATGTTGTGTAGCAATATGATGAAAGCTTTGCTAAAGTCTAGGTAGATTATGTCTGGGAGGTTACCCAGTGAAAAAAAAAAAAGAGAGAGAGAGATTAAATTTGTCTGACAGGATTTTGAAAAATCCATGCTGGCTTCTATTAATCACTGGATTTTCTTCAAGATGCCTGAAGATGGATTTTTTAATAATTTGCTCCAGAATTTTTTTCAGGGATTGATGCCAGACTAACTAGTCTATGGTTCCCAGTATCATATTTTTCCCCTTTTTGAAGATAGAGACAACATTAGCCTTTCTCCAGTCATCCGACACTTCTGTTTTCCAAGATTTATCAAAGATAATAGCCTGAGGTCCTGAGGGTTCCTCTGCTAGCTCTTTTATGACTCTGGGATGGAGTTCATTGGGCCCTGGAGATTTGAACCTGTTTATTCCACCTAGGTATGTCTTGACCAATTGTCTGTCAACCTTGGGCTGCCATCTCTTAATTCCACCTTGTACTTCCTCTTGGTTGTAGATTTTCTTGTGGGAGAAACTGAGGAGAAGTAGGATCTGAGCACCTCTGCCTTTTCCTTGTCATCTGTTATCACTCTGCCATCCACTTATAGCAGCTGGACACCCTTCTCTTTCTCATGTCTTTTGTTCTGGATGCATCTGAAGAAGGCTTTCTTGTTGTGTTTAGCATTCCTTGCTATTCTCAGTTTATTTCATCCTTTGGCCTTACTGATGCTGTCCCTGCAATCCCTAGCTATTTGTTTACATTCTTCCTTCATGACCTGCCCCTGCCTCCACTTCCTGTGCATGTTCTTTTTTTTTTCTTTCAGGCTGCCACTTAACTTTTTGTGGAGCCATGTGGGCTTCTTCTGTTGTCTTCTACACTTTTTTCTGGATGGAATTGTTCATAGTTGTGTTTTGAGAATCTTCTTTTTCAAGATTTCCCACTCCTCTTGGAATCTTTCTCCCTTAAGGATGTGTTGCCATGGTACTTCACTTATTATTTTTTGGAGTTCATTAAAGGTGGCTTTCCTAAAGTCCAGGATGATTGTTTGGCTCCAGTTATCCTTTGTCTCTTTTATAATTGAGAATTCAATTATTGCATGATCACTTTCCCCCAGGGTTCCCATGGTTGTTATTTCATCCATCAGGCCATCCCTGCTAGTTAGTATTAAATCAAGGATAGGTGGTCTTCTTATACCTTCCTGTATTTTCTCCTGGAGAAAGTTGTTGGCAACACATGTCAGGAATCTCTTGGAGGGTCCATGCTTGGAAGAATTTATTCTCCAGCATATGTCAGGGAAATTGAAGTTCCCCATGATGACAACAAAATTCCTCAGAGAAATGCTGGCAAGTTGCTTTTCAAAGGATGCATTCTTGTCCTCTTTTTGTCGTGGTGGATGGTAATATATGCCAACAACTATGTTTTTCTTATTTTTTGCTCCCTTGAAATTTTGCCAGATGCTTTTGATGGGGCTATTATATTCCTTTTCTTGTATTTCTGTTTGGATGTATGTGTCTCTTATATACAGTACAACTCCATCTCCCTTTTTGTCCTTTCTATTTTTTTAACAGGTTGTAGCCATCAATTTTACAGTCCCAGTTATGTGAGTCATCCCACCAAGTTTCATTTATGCCTATAAGATCATAGTTGCCCTCATGTACTATGAGCTCAAGTTCATGTTGTTTGTTTCCCATACTTAGAGCACTGGTGTAGAGACATTGAAGTTCATTCTTGCTGTGCCCTGGTTTTCTTTCTACGTTCTTTTGGGAGACGGATGTTGGGCCCTGCTTGAGGTTTTTCTTTGCCAGGTGATGGTATGCCATGCTGCATACCTCCCTCCCCTATATGTTTTAGTTTAAAGTTCTCCTGATAAACTTTTTCATGTAGTGGCCAAACATATGTTTCCTGTTCTTTGGGTGGTGCAGCCCATCATTTGTCAATAGTCCATCTTCCAGGAAGCTTAGCTTGTAGTCCCAGAATCCAAATCTCTCTTTATGGCACCATCATCATAGCCAGGCATTCACCTGAAGGATTTTTCTTTTCCTAACAGTTCCTCTGCCACATACTGGTATAATAGCCCCAGTGTTTTTTATTTTCCTCCCTAGAGCTTCAAAGTCTGATTTTATTTCAGCGAAGCTTCTCCTGGCAGTGCTGTTAGTTCCCACATGGAAGAGAAGGAAGTGGTCTTTGCCAGTGGCTTATATGAGTTGTGTGAACTTGCTGGTTATATCTTTACTCTTGGCACTAGGGAGACAGCATACTTGGTGATTCTCTGGGTCATCACAACATACATATTTTTCCATTCCATGCAAGAGAGAATCTCCCACAACTAGCACCTTGCTACCTTTTTCTGTTCTTGATTGGTCTTTTGTCTCATTTTCAGAGTTACACAGTGTGCCATGTAATTCTTTCACAGTGGGTTTCTCACATGTCCCTTCCTCTAATAACTTAAAGTGTTTTAAGAGTTTCACTGCTGCCACTGGTGCAGAGTGTTTTCTAGGTCTTCTGCATCTAACTGTCACCCTGTTCCAGTGAGTTTCCTCATTTTCCCTTCCCTTGGAGTTCTCTTCTATGTCCTCGGCTTGCTGTTGCTCTTCTTCCTTCTGGACTACACTTGTTGCAGTTCCTCTGCTCTGTCTAGAAACTGCTCATTTTCTTTTATTTTTGGAGGGTGGACACTTACTGCTCCAGTGCTCTCACCTTTTCCTGTAACAGGGCTACTATTGTGTATTTATTTCAGACCACCACAGTGGAGTTTCCTTGGTCCATTATTTGTGCCACCCTGTGTGTGTGTGTGTGTGTGTGTGTGTGAAGATTAAGGTGAAATAAAGAAGAGAAACAAAGGGGAGGATGTTTGGGACTTCCTCCTTGACCTCCCCTGCCAAACTCCTGTTTGCTCAATCCCTGGGAGCTTCGCTGCTTATATCCCAGAGGCCCTAGACCAGCTGGGGCAGCTTGCTATCATCTTTCTGCTCTGCTAGGAGTCAGGGACCAGAATAGTTCTTGAGATCCTTGAAATGAAAAAAGAAGGGATACAAATAAATACATTTAGATCCAGCTATAAAATTGTCAGAGTTGTCCATTTCACTACCCACATTCCATTGTCTCTTCTGGATTTAGTAGGTTAGCTTGTTTTCCCTCATTTGCCTCCAATTTGCCTCCCAACCATTGTTTAAGAGATCAACATCATCCCTGTGTCAGTTAATGGAAATGAGAGGTAGAGCTAAGTAACTTTTGCATACTATAACACTTCAACACAGATCTCTGGTTGACTTCATGTAGAAGTTGAAAATGTTGGTGGGGAAATGGAACTTTATGAAAATCTAAAAGTTAATGGCCTTGAGAGAGAACCGAAATCTGTCAGCATCAGATTTTGACACCATCCCCCCGGAAAAGCTCAGAAATACCACAATACTTTCATAAGTGTTATACAAGCAAAATCAAGAAAAGGAACCCCAAAGTTGGTTCACCCTATCTCCCTCAGTTCTGGATTGCTGCCAACTTTTCACTTTAGTTTAGGATTTCAAATGCAGTGCTGAACTTTGGCTAACAAATCATGGTTAAGCATTATGTTTACATAAAGCCAATACTTGCTATTAAAGAAGCAGTAATTTGATACACTCACCCAGTCCCTCACTAAGGCAATTTCAATCAACATATTTGTTCATTAACGTTCACTCCTTTTACTTCTGTCAACACTTCATTTAGTAAAAAATGTGTGCATGTGTGGAGATGTTTCCACAGATTGATTCTTTTTTGTGCTTTTCTCCCCTCCTAAGGGCTATAAATTAAAGATGATTCCTGTCTCTCTTCCACTGAAAAGAGTGAAAGAGCATTTCCAGTGAAAGAGTTTCGAGCAGTGACAGGAAGCCATATGAATAGGATGAAAAAGGCTGTGGTTTTCAAGTCACCAAGAAGGCTTAAAAGAGAAAGGTGGGGGGAAGTCTCTTTTTATTGCTTGATTCTTCAAATGCCAGTTTGGAAAGCTATCAAAAAGCTCACTAATGCTCTTTTCATGGTCAGTATTGTCAATGTCACTCATTTTGAGCAAACATTTGACTGCTGAAGAGCTGTAGGCCTCTCATTTCCACAACCCATCTTGCTTTCCTGGAGCTCATATTTTTGTAAGGTCTTGAAGCAGCCCTAAGCTATTTTAGTCCGCTACACCAGATATTTTGCAGTATTGAGTGGTGAGCTTTTTGTTTGAGTGGTGAGCTTTTTGAGTGGCTTTTTGTTTCATTTTTATAATTGTTTTTGGTTAACTGTACAGTGCCATCAACCATGAACAGGTTACATCTTAATACTGACCTATCAATGGTAAAAATGCATCTCATTTAGTTTGCATACCCTTTATGTACTGAAGGCAATAAATCCCTACAGTAGGAATGGAAGATTTCCTGCTGCAGATGTTTGAGATGTGAATTCTCAGAATGTCCTGATAATAAGGCCAGTGTTTAGAAATGTGGCAGTTGAAGTCCAGTCCAACTGGATATTTGCTTTTGGCTCACTACTTCCCAGAGAACATATTCCAGAGTATTGACTTGGCCAACAATCACAGAAAGACACAATTCTGCTTTTTTTGGTTAGATGTATTCTTCCTCTTCTGGCTGGTGTCATCATTCTGAGAAGTAAAAAAAAAATTGCTACTATAAATTACTCAAGCAGCTACTTCCTAAAATTGTGCAGCATGTAATCAACATTATAAAACACAATGTACTTTGGGACTGCTGAATATGCCACTGAAAAATATAGTATACTATATATTTAGTAATATATAGTAATACTGTAGTATTAATACTATTTCTACCTCACTCAAGGTGAGAGAGAAATTGCTTAACTTAGTTAAATTATATTCTTTCTTTTGACAGAGTGGAATTAAAATCATTTAACAATTATAAAATATAGATTAACATAAAATCTTGCTAAAACATAGCAATGTTAAAATTAAAAACTAAAAATTGTATAAAGATAGGCTGTGCAATTAAAAGATATCAGAACAAGGCAACAGAAGGATTCGCTTTCAGCAGTGTCGACTCCAAGATTTTTTCTTAAAGAGAGAGTCTTGGGCAAGGTGAGCTCCTTGGGTTGTTCTCCCTTACTTGACCATCCCCCTTGCCACATATAATCTCCTCTATTGCCCTTTGCCACTGAGCCAGTCTACCTGGTCATTGTGAAAAAAGGGAAGGCAAGTGGAAGTTGCTGCTCCTCCCTTTTCCAATTGTCACTCTTCTCACCCTTGCAGCAGCAGTTCCATAGGCAGTAGAGACATGAAAAAGTCAGGGGGGCTTGAGGGTCATCAGCTGAGCCTCCATGGTTGGGGTCATAACAAACAACCAGTAATGGCAACCCAGATTTTCAGTCATATTCTACTGATGTAAGTTCTGAGTAATGAGATGCTGCATGCTGGTGATTAGACTTTTGGACTGGGAACCTGAGAGATCCAGGCTCTAGTCCAAGTCAACCATGTGTGACTTTGGGTCAATCATGGACTCTAAACCTAACCTAACTCTCAGGTTGCTGTGACAATGAAGATGGAATGTACATCACTTCACATTTCTTACAAGACAAAAAAGGCAGGATATAACTTCAATGTAGTTGTAGTAGTAATTCCTTTCAACATGGAGTCAGCCCAATGCAGCAAAATTTAAGAAGGTAACTTCTTAAATCGTGGTTCCTTGTTTCAATCCACCCTGTATATTTGTCTCAGCAATTTTTATTCAGATGGCTTTTGAAGGATAAAACATTTCTATTTCAATCTCTATTTTGCTAATTGCAATAGGGTATAGTTGTGATAACTACCATATTTTTTGCTCAATAAGACTCACTTTTTCCCCCCTCAAAAGTAAGGGGAAATGTCTGTGCGTCTTATAGAGCGAATATGTGTGTGTAGTAAGTCTATCAGATGTTCAGCCCATGGGGAAGTGATGGGGAATGTGCCTGTGATTATGTGCCCATTTGATTCAGAATATTTTTTTTTCTTGTTTTCCTCCTCTAAAAACTAGGTGTGTCTTATGGTCCGGTGCATCTTATAGAGAGAAAAATACGATAGGTATAATCTCCCTAGACTTTAGCAAAGCTTTCAACATAGTGCCAAACAACATTCTGACAAGCAAATTAGCAAAAACTGGGCTGGAAAGTTTAGTTTCCAGAAACTCCTCACTGGTCAGGCCCCATCTGGAATATTGTGTCCAATTCTGGGCACCAAGGTTTAAGAAAGATGCAGGTAAATTAGAAAGGGTCCAGAGAAGGGTGACAAAAATGATCCAGGATTTGGAAACACTGCCGTATGAAGAGACTGAGAGAAATGGGCATGTTCAGCCTTGAGAAGAGAACACTGAGGGAGGGCATGATATCCCCCTATAAGTACCTCAAAGAGGCTGTCACAAAGAGGAAGGTCAAGATCTCTTCTTGATGATGCCAGAGTGTGGTACATGGATTAACCAATTCAAGTTGCAACAACCCAGATTCAGGCTGGACATCAGGAAAAGCTTCCTCACTATCAGAGCAATACGACAGTGGAATCAGCTGCCTAGAGGGGAAGTGAGCTGTCCCACACTAGAGACATTCCAAAATAGATTGGACAGCCATCTGAATGGGATGGTGTAACTTGGTGTCCTGCAACATTGGGGGGTTGGACTCGAGGACCTTCATGGCCCCTTATAACTCTATTATACTATGAACTAAAAGACCTCTGATTCACCACCATATAAATCACAAGTTTTGGTAACCATAACTATAGAAAACTACCTTTTGTTGTCCAACAATGTACCTGAAAGCCTCTGAGATCTGAGTTTCAGTAAATAATGAAAACAAACATGCTGCAACTGGGTTCAGATACAATTTACACAATCTAATTTACAAAGCTAGAGCTGACAATAAAAGCAATAGTCTGTCCACAGTTGCTCCTACCTGCCACTATGACCCAGGAAAAAGAGATAGAGAAGCAATTTTGGTCACTCTGTCTTTTCCTAATGGATGCACTCTGATCTCACTGCTTAGGCATTGACACAGTGATTCTTGTAAACCTCTCCCCCCACCTTCCTTTGGAGCCTTCCAATTTTCTTGATTAATTGGGATGTAATTGGACCCACAAAGCACAATTAAAAATGCTAGTGGCCATTAGTGGTTCTATTAACTTGATCATTTATTTCACCTCACTTGTGTTCCAGTTTCAATGGCTTCAATTAATTTTGGTTTTAAAAGTTGCCCATGTTAATTTATACAATTCTTCACAAATAGAGAACAAAGGTACTTGCCAGAGTAGTTCCTCAGTTTCCTAGTTATCATCTGCAATTAATTTGCATAAGAATAGCCAATTATCAGTATCTTCTCTAGGCAGGTGCACCAATTGCTTAACTTGAGGTGCTCTACCCTAGAAGATCCCTGGCATAAATGAAGATGAAAGGATCTGCTTGGCAGACTGTAATCTGCCAAGCACTGGGCCCATTGTTCACTCTTTAGCAATGGTACTATGCAATTTCCTCAGATAGTTGTTTTCAGCTTCTTGGCAAATGAGATGATAAAACATGATATGTTTAAAATAAAATGGAATAAACACAACACTTGTCTTGGAAATGCATGCAAAGAACTGTATTATGCAAAACATAACTTCAGCCTGAAGTCTTTTTCACCATGTCAAAATGATATACCTTTATTATTAATCTATAATCAAGAAATATATAGCAAATTTCTGATACCATTTCATTTGTAGTCATAAACTTCTATGAGTTACTATCTCAGCAATGCAGACATACAAATAGCACTACTTCACCTGCAATTTTGCTCAATTTATTCTACTTTTCTGGGAAATATAATTTAAGACCATATCTTACTTTCATTTTCATCCTTACTTTCATTTTCATCCATTTAATTTTATTTCTTTTAGGAATTCAGACCATTGGCATATCAGGGGGAAAAAAGGAGAAAAGCCCATTTAGAAAATGTTAATTATAACCAGTAATGCATCATTATTGTATTTATTTTTTATTGTATTCATTTGTTTTTCTTTTCAGATGTTTCAGCATGGGGGAGAGACTGTGAGTTCTGCTAGACAGGGAACAGTACAGTCACTTGATTCCCTCCCCTGAAAAGACAGGTGTGAGGAGGGGAGAGGAAGGAAGGAAGGAATTAATTTCAATAAAATACTAACAACTTGCACAAGAAAGACTTGATAGATTGAAATAGGTAGAGGGGGGAGGAGATAAATACAGGGGTTCCTCTGCCTCAGCTAAAGTTCTCAGATTTTATTTCCCTATCATTTGTTGAAAAAAGGAAGACTGGCAAGAATGCCTGCTGAAAGCAGAAGATCCCTCTCCTCTCTAATCCATAGCAGGTGAGGCTGGCAGCAATGTCCTGCTCCAGGTTATAGGACCACAGAGGGTCAATAGCAGAAGAAAGTTCTGAGTAAAGACAGGTAGATTATATGTGTAAATACGCAGGCCCCTACTGCAAAACAGCCAAGGGAATGTGATCCAGAAATCACTCTCCCAAATGTACCCTCAAGGGAAATTTTATTCAGGAGCTGTCTTTTACTCATTAGGAGTCCATATGCCTAAGGTGAGCACTGGAGCCAGCCATGTTGGCACCATTTATTGCCTGCACTCCCTTAGAGAAACTGGCAGGCCACCAGGCGCTTCTGAATTGCGGGATTGGGGGTGGGGTGAAGTGGGGGTAGAGTCCATGTACTGGAAAAATATTCAAATGCTCTCACTCCTC
The DNA here is from genome assembly GCA_023646645.1 of Varanus salvator macromaculatus. Taxonomy (NCBI): domain Eukaryota; kingdom Metazoa; phylum Chordata; class Lepidosauria; order Squamata; family Varanidae; genus Varanus; species Varanus salvator. The sequence goes on along the minus strand of JAIXND010000767.1, from coordinate 98,888,780 downwards.
AAAGGGCCAGAATCTCCTGCTTTACTGACAGGTATCTCAGAACAGTTGTTCCTCCAATGTTTTCAGTTTGGGGAACTCTACAGCATCCTTGGGAGAGAATTCTTTGAGAGGGGTCATGAGAGGCATTTCTGCTTGCCCCTGGAAAAATCATGATAGGTACACTTAGAATGAACTAGCTCACATGGTTGGACTCCAGTTGCTTGTCCTTGAATCAAATATTTCAACTTGGGAGGCAGGAAGGGAAGAGACTAAAGAACTAGGCTCCCATATTTCTGTCCTAGTAGACAAGAGAGAGGCAGAGCTCTCACACATGGAAGAAATCATCTGCTATTGATTGGTGATTGAAGCAGTAAGACAAGAACTGCCGCCTACTCTTTTTCTAACAGCTTCATGAGGCTGCAGGTTTTTACTACACTGCCTTAGATTCAGACATGAGTGTGGCATCCACTGTAACACTGGGCTCTTGCATTTCAAAAAGGCATCAGTAGTGTTTAATCCAATATTGGTCTCCTCCCAACTATTGCCCCCCATAAGATGCCAGGTTCCTCTCTGAAGTTCCATTGTGTACCACAGCTTGCCGCAACTAAGCTGGAGTTAGAAGAACTTAAGGATAAGATTACTCAATGCCAAAATAGCTTGACTTCTAAATGAAATTTGGTCCTTGAGTCACTGAGCATTCAATGAGCTGACAGAAACAACAACTTAAAAGACATGGTTGCTTATGTGGACAGTGCTATGGAGTTGGAACTCAGGGAAGACCAGGGCTTGGAGAGACAGAAATGAAGAAATATTTTGTTTTGTATTGTTCCAATTTTAGTATATGTGCTGCCAGAGCGAGCACGTAAATATTTTGTGTTGCAGGGGTTCAGGGAAAAGAACAGTAAGCTCCAGAATCATCCCCAATTACCTGATTAGCCTAAATTAAAAAATTAAACCAATGGTGATTTGCCATATAGAACCCATAGAAATGGTTCCTACCTGTCATCCATTCTTGCAAATGTATTAGGTTCAAATGGATTAGTTGATCTGAGTTAGAGTTAGAGTTAAAATCTTAGAGTTAAAATTTTCACACACTGCTCTTCCAGATGTTGTAAGACACTGAGGAAGGCCTTTTGGCAGTTATAGGCGGCATATAAAGGTGTGCGTGCGTGCATGCATGCATGCATGCATAAATAAATAAATAGATAGATAAATTTGAGACTTCGAAAATTGACTATTTGAAAGTCATTTAACTAAAATTACTTGACTGTAACTGTTTCAGGCCATGACCATATGACATCCTCAGCCATATAATCACAGTTGGAGACTGAATCCTAACTTGCTCAGTAAATGAATGTTCCTGAACCGACGAAGGACAAGTATTCATTTCAATTTTCTAGTGCCACAGCCCTAGCTTGGATGAACTAAAAGCAAACCTCAGTATCTAGGAAGTTAGCATCATACAAGAAGCAGCATGAAACAGCTGAAAGAAGTTGCTTGTTTTGTTTGTATTTTTTATAAAATGAAGTGATTAGAGCTGAAATCCCCAACTGGGTACAAGTAAACATCTTTCCTGTTCCTTATCTGAAGTTACATTTTTAATATTAAACATTTTAACAATAATTCATCTGAAAAATGAGCACTGTGTTTTGTGGGGACCCATATGTGAGTTCACATTAGATATGGACTTCTCTAGTTCCTTCTAGCCTGCTGCTTAGCAAAGTGACTCAACTTTGAGTCTTCTCTGATTCCTCTTCCTTCTCCTTGCTTTGGTTCCTGTAAACTAGGCGTTGGAAGAGAAAATGGCAGGTTCCCTCCCTCTTTGTGCTTTGATAGGCATTTTGTGAATGAACAAGCTGTTCTCATAAGTATCATTTCATCCATGATTGTCTCACAAAATTCCAAAGATACCAACCATTGCCAAAAGTTTTGGGAGAATTTGATGAAAGCTAGAGCATCAAAGAACCAGAAACACAAGATTTTGTAAGATCTTATTGAGAAAGAGAACAAACCATGATGTATATAAAGGCAACAAAGTTATGTGTTTCCATAGGTTTCTTAAAAAGAACTTAAGTTTGCAAATTAAAAATCAAGACAGCTGCTCTGAAAATACCAAGCTAGATCTTATGCTACACATCAGAACAAGGGCTATATAGTCCACCATAAAATTAATTACCTTGATATAGCTTTTACTATGTAATAAAATATTCTCAATAAACAATGTGAACCTGAATTTTGCAGATCTTTGGCTAACAAAATACACATTGCAAATACCTTAACCAGTTGTTTTCAAAATCAGAAGCAGAACTTGTCATCAGAAAATGAAAAATATGGGAGCAAAAAGCAAACCCTGATATCAGTGCATTTGTAGGAGAGTTCTGCAAAGCCAACAAATATGTGTTGATTCCTCTGTTAAAACTATTTTTATGACATACTAGGAAGTGGGCAATCCCAGGTCTGTGAAAACAAATGGACCTGCAAGTTATACCCAAATCAGATGTACATTTCTCATCTCACACCATTCTATAACTTTACTGTATCAAGATGTTACAGAGAGAGAGAGAGAGAGAGAGAGAACACTTGCACATACAGGAAAGCAAGTCTAGTATATTACGCAACATAGGATGGCCACCAAACATTCCAAAGCTCTGTCCTCAGCTGGAATGGGTCAAATTACTTATTAAGTTGAACCATGGTGTTAAATGTAATGTGCTGTTTATATTATAACTCAGAAGCCATAATCCATATAAAAGCATAAGACTCACAGTCAATTACCATATTCCAGAAACCAAGTAGGGCCGTCCATTATCACCACTATTGTTTGCTACACCAATTGAAGTTTTAGCAGATACAATTTGGTTGAGCCCTAGAATAAAAGGGGTAGAAATCAATGGACAAAGATGTACCATTAATCTCTTTGCTGATCACACATTATTTCTAAACAGCCCAGATGTAGCAATTTAAAACTTAAAAGTCTGTTAGCTGACTTCCAGAAAGTGGCATGTCTAGAAATCAATTCTTCAAAATCTGAATTGATCTGAATGTTTCTTGAGAAATACAAAAAAGAAAGGCAACAATTATCAAATTGAACTTCAGTGCTTTAAATACAGAGTCATAATAATTTGGAAAAATAACACATTTTAGGCTTCATTCTTAGACCTGTTTACTTGGGAGAAAGCAGCATCAAACCCAACTGGCCTTACTTTTAAGTCAATAAATATAAAAATGCGCTCTTAGATTCCATCATAAAACAATGGCAACATGAACTCATCCTGGAGGTGGAAGATACTTGACGTTATCATGGCAATATTTCCAGTGTTCTCACCTTTCTTCCTTCATAGTGTGATTTCTTTGAACCATGAAATACTAGAAAGCAACGCAGGTAAAAAATTTTGTCGTTGTTGTTGTTGATACCCCAATCTTTACAGGTATGCTAAGGATATTTTCCCTGGTTAGAAGGCATATTATTATGCATTTCAGATAAAATAATGGAGCCATATAATTTGCAATGTTCAGGTTTTTTCAGAGATTACAAATTTATTTAAATTCATACTCCTTCATGAAGAGATGTTCCCACTCAAAATTTCTACATGTGCCAGTATAGGCAACAGACTTTTACATTCTAAATATGAAAATGGACATCCTTGGCTAAATATTTGGCCATACTCACATCATCCCATATTCTCCCCCTGCCCCCAGATTCACTTTTTATTCATGGACAAAGAAACATAAAACCAATTCAAAGATTGAGAATCATGGCATGTTTGAGAGTAGTAGAATTACAGATTATGTGACTTGTATTAAAAAGGTTTATCTTTAATAGAGCTAAAAGAAACACAATTATACAGAGACAGCTGGTAGGTTAGTTCCAAAAACTGCAAATAAGGACATTTATTTTTACATTGCAGGAAAATAAACAACAGAGCAGATCATTAAATGTATTTTAAATATTTTGAAACCAGTCTAAATGAAAGGTCTAGCTCCAAATATATAGACATTGTTGTCAGAATCCAGTGGAAGTTCTAGGTGATTGAAAACAGCATGAGAAATTGATTAAAGGGGCATTTATTTCAGGCAGGGACTGGGACTCAGTATGGTATAAGCATCTCGCAAAGATGGTGTCAACTACATTTTGGTTTCTCTTCAATTCATATAACCCTTTCACCATTGTAACACTTTGTCACCCAGGTGTTGCAAGGGATATAAAGTGGAGAGTTCTGTGTTTCATATATTTTCAGAATTAAAGGTGAATGGATTAGAATCTCTGGTGTAATTTCTGACATGGTTCAAAAAAGAATAAAAACAAGTGAGAGACAGTGTGGTGTAGTTGTTAAGAGCATGGGACTGGGACTCAGGTGATCTGGGTTCTAGTCCCCGCTCGGCCATGGAGCCAACTGGGTGACTTTGGGCCAGTCACAGATTCTCAGCCCAACCTACCTCACAGGGTTGTTGTTGTGGGGATAAGATGGAGGAGGAGAATGATGCAAGCTGCCTTGAGCCCTTTGTAGGAAAAAGGCAGGATATAAATCAAAGAAAAAAAAAAGTGATGGCAGTACTTTCCATTTTAAGTGACCCTAGCAATATGGTCTCCCAAACCTTTGTTATGTATTTATGTAAAACATTTGTTTACTTCCCAGTTGTGCCACAGCACCTCTGGGTGGTTCACAGTCATAAGATAAAACTCAATAAAAGCTAATTATAGTTTATTAAAATACAGTGCTAATGAAATACAGATAAAAATGCAAAACAGAAGGTTGAATGGCATTAAATATATATATATTTTTTCTTCGCCTGGCACCAAAGAGAACATAAGGGAGGAGTCAGGCAAATCTCCTTGGGGAGAGCATTCCAAATATGGGGAGTAGCTGCAGAAAAGGCCCTCTTCCTAGCAGCCATCCCTCTCACCTCCTTAAGAGTTATATAAATAAAAGGACAACTGATCTTCAATTTCCAGGGCTTCTAACGTATTTTTGGAGACATACATTTATCTGAACAAACCCAGCATTGTACCTTCTTTTAAACATGTTAATATGTATATACGGAGAGACACCATTACAAATCTTGCTATTAGTCAACACTCCTTGGTGGGTAAGTTCTGCTCTAATGCTTACAATAAAAAATAAAAGCAAAACAAATGTTTTTGAAGCCATGTCCTTAGCATATGTCCAAAGTCTCACACCAGAGATTCACAAAAACAAGTTATGCTTGCCTTCTTCTGATTCCACAACACTTCCTTCTACAGAGTAAACTGCTAAATTGCATCTTCAGTTTCCATAAGCTTAGAACATGATCATTGAGTTGGAATGAGGCTACTGATTCAGAAAGGACAGTTCTGATTTTTCATGCCAGTCAGAGAAAGGCTGAGGAGCTGAGTTTTTTTCAGAGTTTCTTAGGACGCCCTTGCATACAATTTCTAGCATTATGACAGTCTGTGTGCTAGTCCTTTTCTAGTTTCTGTCAAGGAGGACTTTCTTGCAGTCATAGAGATTGTTCTGTTCCCACTCTCTCACTTCAAAGCATCTCATGTTGGCAGAGAAGGTCAGCAATCAATGCTCTAACTGCATTCGACTGAAAGTAACTGCAGAATCCTCTGCAGTGTCTCATGATCAGCCACAGTTCCCATTATATAAAGGCATCCACAGAAAAGGAAAACTTCCCTCATGTCCTGGAGGGGAGGGGACGGGGGGTCGCTTTAGTTTATCGGGCTGCTTTTTCCCTCACGGGGCTTCCTGTCCCTTCGAGACCGGGGCTGGAGTGTCTCCATTTGGTGTTGGGCGATCGAGACAGATTGGGGATTCTGTTGGTGTACCAAGCACCCTTCTGCCCAACAGACTCCCTGCCTGAGCTGACGGAAGTCGTCTCGGACCGGGTGTTGAAGACCCCCAGGATGTTGGTCCTGGGGGACTTCAATCTCCATGCCGAGACTGACCTTTCCGGGGCGGCTCAGGACTTCATGGCTGCCATGACGGCCATGGGGCTGTCTCAACATGTCACCGGCCCGACCCATGAACGTGGACACACTTTGGACCTGGTTTTCTCGACGGGGGAGGAAGAGGGTGATCTGAGGGTGAAGAATGTATGTTTGATGCCCTTGTCATGGTCAGATCATTTCCTCGTGAGGTTTGAGCTCGAGAGTGGCCTCTCCCTCTGTAAGGGTGCGGACCAGATTGTGATGGTCCGCCCCCGGAGTCGGATGGATCCGGACGGATTCCTGAGGGCTCTGGGGGATTTTCCGGCTGACAAGGCTGGCGCTCCTGTGGAGGCCCTGGTCGAAACATGGAATGGGGAGATGACCAGGGCCATCGACATGATCGCTCCCAAGCGCCCTCTCCAACCTGGCAGAGCCCGTTCGTCTCCCTGGTATACATCGGAATTACGGGCGATGAAGCGGGTTGGGAGATGGCTAGAGCGCAGGTGGAGGAAATCACGTGATGATTCCGACCGAACACATCTTAGAGCACACTCTCGAGCCTATGCTGTGGCGGTGAGGGCGGCGAAGAAGCGATTCTTCTCCACGTCCATTGCCTCCTCGCAATGCCGTCCAGCGGAGATTTTTCGGGTGGTGCAGGGGCTGACAAAACCGGGCCCCGATAAAGATCTGGTGCCACCCTCAAAAGCCCGCTGTGACGAGTTCTCCACGCATTTTCAGGAGAAAGTTGCTCTGATTCATCACGAGCTGGACTCCACTTTTGGTACTGATTCTTTTGGGGAGGGACCAACCATGCCTGCTTGTTCCTCGTTATTGGATGAATTTCAGTTTTTGCGGCCCGATGATGTGGACAAGGTGCTTGGATCGGTACGCTCAACCACCTGTTTACTGGACCCGTGCCCATCTTGGCTATTAAAGACTGCCAAGGACGGGATTGAACCCTGGATCTTGGAGGTGGTCAACGCCTCTTTGAGAGACGGACGGGTGCTGGCCCCCTTAAAGGAGGCGGTAGTCCGGCCAGTCCTAAAGAAGGCTTCCCTGGATCCAGAGGTGGTCGCCAATTATAGACCGGTGGCCAACATCCCGTTTCTGGGTAAGGTGCTGGAGCGGGTGGTGGCGGGACAACTCCAGGCACTCTTGGAGGAAACTGATTATCTGGACCCATTTCAGTCCGGCTTCAGACCCGGCTTTGGCACTGAATCCGCCTTGGTCGCCCTGTACGATGACCTATGCAGGGAGAGGGACAGGGGGAGTGCGTCCCTGTTAGTCCTCCTTGACATCTCAGCGGCTTTCGATACCATTGACCATGGTATCCTTCTGGAGAGGCTGGCGGGATTGGGGGTTGGAGGCACTGCTCTGCATTGGCCGATACCAGAAGGTGGTGCTGGGGGACTATGGCTCTGCGCCATGGCAGCTATGCCATGGGGTTCCACAGGGTTCCATTTTGTCCCCCTTGCTTTTTAACATCTACATGAAACCGCTGGGGGAGGTCATCAGGAGGTGTGGGCTGCGGAATCATCAGTACGCTGATGATACCCAGCTCTACCTCTCGTTTTCCACCGATCCAGGTGAGGCGGTGGCTGTGCTGAACCGGTGCCTGGCCGAGGTAATGGGCTGGATGAGGGCCAATAAACTGAGGCTCAATCCAGACAAGACGGAGGTCCTGTTGGTAGGTGGGTCGGGCTACAGTGTAGGGGACCTGACCCTTGTCTTGAATGGGGTTGCACTCCCTCTGAAAGACAGGGTCCGCAGCTTGGGAGTGCTCCTCGACCCAGAGCTGACCTTGACTGCTCAAGTGTCAGCAGTGGCGAGGAGCGCCTTCCAACAGCTTCGGCTGATACATCAGCTGCGTCCCTTCCTGGAGCTCGATTGCCTGGCAACGGTGACACATGCGTTGGTGACTCCCCGGTTGGATTATTGTAATGCGCTCTACGTGGGGCTTCCCTTGAAGATGGTCCGGATACTTCAACTGATGCAAAATAGAGCTGCCAGGGTACTGACAGGGACTGGGCGTGGTTCTCACATCACCCCAGTTCTCCGTCAGCTCCACTGGCTTCCCATTGAAGTCCAGGCCCAATTCAAGGTGTTGGTTCTTACCTATAAGGCCCTAAACGGCTTGGGCCCTGGTTAACTAAAGGAGCGCCTGCGACCATATATGCTCTCCCGCCCCTTATGATCAGCAGCAGAGGCTCTCCTCTGGGAACCCTCTGTGCGTGATATTAGGAGGGTGAGTACCCGGAGGAGGGCTTTCTCGGCGGTGGCGCCCCATCTATGGAATGCGCTCCCCAGAGAGGCTCGCCTTGCGCCATCGTTATTTGCTTTTCGGCGCCAGGCGAAGACCTTTTTATTTAGACAATATTTTAATAGTTAATATTATGGTTAATTTATGTTTAATTTATGTTTAGGTTTAATTTATGTTCAATTTAAGATTATTTAAGTTTGTTATTTATTTTTTTGCTGTATGTTTTTATATTTAACCTGAGATGGGCCAGTTTTTAAATATTGTATATGTTTTTAATATTATATTTGTTTTTGTATTGTGAGCCACCCCGAGGCTGCTGCAAGGGGCGGCATATAAATATTTAAATAAAATAAATAAATAATAAAAATAAATGCCCTGCCCATGGGCCCCCAGAAGCATTTAGTTGGCTACAATGGAAATCAGGATGGTGAATCAGAAATTATTGCCTAAGGTGAAATAGGACATTGTTCTGATCTAGCAGGATACTCCTTATGTTCCTGGTCCTTCCTCATGGCTAGCAAAACCAGAATAAATTATGTAGAACAGTAAAAACTGGGTGAATGCATTATGCAAAATGAGATAAATTATGCACCACACAAGATTAGATATAGTGATGGCTTGATACAGTATTGCACTGTTTTTAAACCAATTGGAAACGTGTTTCCATCTAATTGCATCTGGGGAATCTGTTCAACATATGGAAAAGAAGCCTCTTTTATTTAGGTTATTCTTGTACATTACCTGTGGAGTTGATGTGTCTGCTTGTGGAATGCACAGATAGGTAGCCCAATCAACCAAGTTAAGCACTTTCAAATTTCCATAGCTTTTAATCTCAGTGGGACAGTTCAACACATGCTCAGCTCTCCCCCACAAAAATCTGTGTGGCATAGAAGTGCTTAACTGAATCCAGAAGAAGTCAGGCAGGCAAAGTGTCATCATTGTCTCCCCACCTGCTACTACTGTTTTCTGGCAAAGCAGCAACTGCCCCCCCCACACACACACACTCACACCTCACAGCAGTCATTCAAACTAGCCATCCTGTGAGCTGGAGAAGAAGACAAAGTTAAATGCCACCCTTGCCATCTATTCCACTAGGCATTTTAAAGCAATTTGAATTATATAAATCCTCCCTTCTGTCTTCTTTTTTCATTGGATAGCACGTCCACACTTTTGATTATAAGCAGGAGCAGCCGTGCTTTGTATTTTTTGCATGCCACCCTGGGAACCTTTTGGCCAAAGGGCGGAGTATGCATGCTAAGGTAAAGGTTAAAAGTTTCCCCTTGACATTACGTCCAGTCATGCCTGACTCTAGGGGACGGTGCTCATCTCCATTTCCTAGCCGAGGGAGCCAGCGTTTGTCTGCAGACAGTCTCCGTGGTCATGTGGCCGGCATGACTAAACACCGAAGTGCACGGAACGCTGTTACCTGCCCACCAAAGTGGTACCTTTTTATCTACTTGCATTTGCATGCTTTCGAACTGCAAGGTTGGCAGAAGCTGGGACAGAGCACGGGAGCTCACCCCGTGTGCAAATTCGAACTGGCGACCTTTCGATCAACCAGCCCAGCAGCACAGCAGTTTAAACCATTGCACCATCTGCAGTCCCCATGCATGCTATGAATACAGAAATAAACAAATGCAATGAGTGAAGTTTGATTTGGTCTTGGCCATTGTCTGTATGAATGGGTGAAGCAAGCTTCCAAGTTAGGCTAGAAATCCTATGCATACTTAACTAAAAAAAAAAAGCATTAATACTGAAAATCTTAGATTTTAAACTTTCCTTTTAAAGTTCTTAGAGCAAATTAGGGTTTTGGTCTGTCTTGCACTGTGCATTTAGGCCCACAGCATTTCTTCAAGCTCTCAAACAGTGTGTCTTTTCATCTCTACTACCCTGAGGCTTTCTACTAGAAATGCCTAGGACTGAGTCTGGAAATTTACTGACAGCGTATGTGCTCTACATCACATGTAGTCTGGCATGATTGGAAGCAGTCATTTTAAAAGAAAATACCAGATTGTGAAGTAGGTGCTTGCAAAGTTTTGCCCATCTTCGTCATTGAGAGGTAATTGTGTGGTGTTTCTCTTACATGTTAGAATTATTATTTCATTGTTGTTCTATGGCATAAAAATTATATCACATATGCCTCTGATAATGGAAAAAGTCTCAAAAACATCAACCCTTTATGTTTTCGAGGGTTCTCACTAGAAACTGCTAAATAGTTTATTTTCAAATATGTATGGAATTTCATAATTCCAAAAGGACACAAAGGGTCCTCTGTAATTGTATACCTGTTTACCTAAGAATAAGACTGATAAAATCAGTGGGATTTACTTCTAAGGAAATATGTATAGCAATGCACTGCAATTTGGAAATTTTAATGTATTAGAAATTGTTTGTATTTTGTTGTGAGCCGCCCCGAGGCTTGTGGCAAGGGGCGGCCTATAAATTTCCAAATAAATAAATAAATAAAAAGAACTAAATAAATAAAAAATAAAGAACTAAAGAAGTAAAGCCAAGCCACTTCAGCAGACCTGAATACAGGGAATACAATCAAATTTGTCGTATGTATCTGTGCATGACATTCTAGTACAGAACAAAGTTTCTAATGTGACATATAGCACTGTGGTAAGCAGAAATACCCCCAATATAAAGCAAGGAATATGCTCTCTTATTATCTCTGTCATTTAATGACAATGCACTTACACAACAGCTATATTTATGGAGCTAGGAGCAACAGTTTTACTGTGCCATTTGGATTTGTTGCTGAGCTGGCATCGCAGACTGAGTAAAGATTTGTTTGCTGTTATCATCATCTATAAATAAACGATCTGCTAAATTCTATCTGAACTGCAATTTCTCTGATGGATATAAAGGCTACAGGGCTGAGCAGAATAAAGTGTGATCTTATACACGTTACAGTTTTTCTTGGTGATACATTTTAGCAACACCAAATTTGAAGTCCATACCCCATATATCCCAACTCATTTCTGGTTTCTATCTTCCAATATTCATGGCTAACTTCTAGTGCACATCAGTGCTATCTCGTCATCTCTTCCAGTGGGTTGCATTAAATTGGAATTTATTGTCCATTTTCTTTCCCATACTGCATTGCCTACCTAAATCTTAGGGGATCAAAGGCAGTATAATGTAAGCTGAATGAGATTTTACTACATAGTTTGAATGTGTGTGTGTGCGCACACACACATAGAACTGCTTGTTCTGTAATTCTGTGATTAAAAACAGGAAGTTGCTATTAAGCATGTCATTATAATTCAAATGATTGTGTGATGTAATCCTAAACCTTGCTGTGCAAGCAAATATAGTCTTAAAATTTCTGAATTAGAGCAGAGACAATGGGCATCATCCATCCTTTAAAGGCTGTAATTATACACACACTTACTTGTGAGTAAGCCTCACTGAATACCCTTGTGGGTTACAATGCACACACTCCATCTGCCCTTCTCTGTCATTTCAATCAGAGAGTTAAGCATAATTTTACTCTAGCATTATTAGTGAAAAGCTGGAGGAAAAGCTTAGCACAAGGATAACAGCCAGTGGAACCAAGATGTCACACATATAGGATGTCATATAAAAGTTTCAAATAAACAAATAAACTGTTTATTCAGTGTAATGATTCAGATTCAATACCATTAATAGTGTAAATGGTTTTAATTAGTGCACCAAGTGCCATTTTAGCATCCTGTGTTCCAAAAGGAAAGAGAATTGTGTAAGGAATATCAGTCAGATTGGTTTATACTTGAATTAATATTGTAGTAAGACTATCAAGGTACTCAGAAAAGGACTCATCACAATTTCTATAGGAATTCTCTTTCATCAACTATCAGAGCAACAACTTCCCCTATCTAGCAGTAATTCCCAATCTAACCTATAAAGTAGATTGATGTAAAAGTCAAGCGCATGCATGTGCTTTGTTTTGCACTGGTGATTATTAGAACAGAACAGTAATGTTAGAGGGGTCCCATAAGGCCATCAAGTCCAACTCTCTGCTTGGTGCAGCACTGTAAGTTAAAGCTGTCCAGCTGCATCTTGAATGCCTGCAGGGATGCAGAGCCCACACCTCCGTAAGACATGGGTTGTATTGTCTTAGGAGCGGAGCCGGCTGAGCGGAGCCGGCTGGTGCCGGAGGTCAGACTAGATGGCCCGGGAGGCCCCTTCTGACTCGCTCTGTTTCTATGTTTCTATGTATTGCCATACTGCTCTAACAGTTGGGAAAATGTTCCCGATGTCTATCCAGAATCTGGCTTCCTGTAACATGAGCCTGCTATTTTATGTCCTGCACTCTGGAGTGATCCAGAAGAAGAATAGAATAGTAGAGTTGGAAGGCGCCATGAAGGCCATTGAATCCAACTTCCTGCTGTTGCAGGACACCAAGTTACACCATCCCACTCAGATGGCTGTCCAGTTCCTTTTTGAATGTCTCTGGTGTGCGAGAGCCCACCACCTCTCGAGGCAGCTGGTTCCACTGTCGTACTGCTCTGTCAGTGAGGAAGCTTTTCCTGATGTCCAGCCTGTTCTCTGTAAACCAAGAGACCAGGGTCAAACAAGTGAGTTTAAGTGTTACACTTGTAACCTGCCAGTGCTTCCATTCACAAAATTTGCACTTGCAGAATGCACAGCTTTGTCAAAATGAACAACTTTTTCCATTTGAATGGACCAGAGTGGAGCAGGGGCAGTTGCAAATGAGAATGGGAGTAAACTGTGAAAAGAATTTCAGCAAGCACAAGCATTCCTGGTTCTCCTATCCCTCAGAAAAAGAAAATGAGTTCTGGAATAGCAATTTCCAGGTGAAGAAACACACAAAATTCTGCCGTTTTGTGCTTGACAAATAAAGGAGTTCTGGTTTCTGTGTAGCTGTGTACAACACAGTAGAGTAGACTTGGATCTCTCTACAGACAAGCGATAATGTTGGTTCCATAGTCATTATCATAGCCAATGTTACCTTGATTAACACTGAGGCATTCTTGAATCTAAGAGTTACAAAACCAATGTACAGAGTGTGTGATGATTCCTTGTGCATCTTGGTAGAGGGTCCCAGCAAAAAATTCAGAAGCATCTTGTCCTAGTTTGCTAGACTTTGCCAACTTATGCTTCATTGGCAGAGTGGCGAGGGTCATGAGCAAAAGTTGTTGAGCAACGTTTCAGTTGCCAGTGACAGTCAACTACAGATGTGCAAGCTGATATGGAACACGTCCATAGCAGCATCCTGGGTCCTTATTTGGTAACTTCACTTAGGTGCAATCCTTTCATGACACCCATGAGTTCCCAAATTGGGATTTTTGCCTGCACATCCTTCCACCATACACATATCACTAGGCAGGCTTTTTTGCCCATCTAGCAGAAGTATTTCAGAGGGGAAAGGAAGGCGAAAGAGGAGGCCTTAGGATAGCTTGTATTCTGGCATCTCAGTCTCCCTCCTATCCTTCCCCCTTTTTCCCTTTCTCCCCTCTTTGAGGTCATATTCCAAACTGGCACAGATCTTTCTGTGCCAGGAAGGGGAAGAAGTTGGAGCTGCAATATCCAGCCCTGAGGTCAGTGTTATATCTCACCTTAGACCTGGCAATCAAAAATATGGATTGGATGCTGTTTAGAGGACATAGGCTTGCTCCCTCCATGAACTCCATTTCAAATATGGCTAATAGGGTGAGATAAAAATCTAATACACAGTTAATAAGTGGATAAAATAAATGAAAAACAACAGGTTTTGTGCTCCAAATGAAATGTTGAGGAAGCACCATGGTCAGTCTTTGAAATAGTCTTTCTAGTCTTGAGACTTATCAATTAATATATCAACTCAAATATCAACTATGGAATCATGTGCGGAAAATAGTGCTAAGGCTGTGGGAAAATGCACACAGAGATTATTAGCTTGAATTATCACAGTTAATTAATGCTGAGTGGACAATGTCTTGAAAGTGGAATTCATCAACAAAGGAGTGGTCTCAGACAAGTGTTCTGCTCACTTACCCTATCTCTGTGCTTCCCCTGGAAAAGGTAAAAACAGACTCCAGCTATGCTAATGATCCACCAGCTCTCATGTAAGGCAAGCTCCTAGCTGAAGAAACAGTGTCGAAACAATGTTGCAACTGTGCTTCTTTTGCAATGTAAAAATACCTAGCCAGCTCCTGCTCTGTCTTGAGGAATTTTGTATCTCTGATTGCAAAACCCACAACATTTTAAACCTGCTAACTCCAATTTCTTTTATTTGTTATCTCTTAATCAATCCTTCAATGCATTGTGATGCTTTTGCTGATACCTATAATGATTTCTCAATGTTTCTGTATATTCCCCATTGTTCTTGTCTTCTCACCCATTAGGTACATCACCCACAACTTATAAAAAACTCTTTCTGTGCTCTGGAAGCTCCTAGCCAGTTTGGGATACTGACTACCCAACTGTGCTGTGGTTTTTTCCTATATCAGAGAGAGATTCCTGCCAAAAAACTGCTGAAACTGAATGTCGCATCTTCTGTGTGAATCTGAACATACATTCTCCTGGTTCTGCCATTCCAAGATTTTCTGACACCACTTAAGGCCTAGTGCACACATTCAGAAGTTCTGAAGCAGTTTCTTTTGAAGGTATGTAGCCAGCCCTTATTGCATGGCCAAAGCAGCATCATGAGAACACATCCTTTCTGTGAACCAGCATTTTATGTGATTCTTATATCTATGCCTATTTCAATTCTTTTATCAATGACGACCCTTTCAGAGCCTTGACAAGAATATTATAGGGCATGCCTGCCTGGTCATGGGAAATAGGTCTACAGGTTTCTGGTACCCATAATATGTGTTGGCTTGAAAAGACCTAACTTTTTATCACCTGCTTTTCCACTGCCACCCAATTACCCTCTGCTAATTATCACTCACTGTCCTCCCCACTCCTGTCCTGTCCTGTCCTGTCCTGTCCTGTCCTGTCCTGTCCTGTCCTGTCCTGTCCTGTCCAACTGATGTAGATTGTAAGACATTTTGTCAGGAATTGTGTCATTTTTATGTTCTGCATGGTGCCTCCTAGCAGACTAAATACATGTTAAATGAAAACTGCCATTTTAATAGCAGTCAGGCATGTCAGAATTACACAACATATATTGTTCTTTTATGCTCTGGGGCCTGTTCTGTCTAGGCTGCCCTTAATGTCCTAGTACTCTAAGTGCCTGCAATTCCATCTCCTTGGCTCAAAGATACATTTTTAATGCCATCTAAAGCTGGGAAGTCCTTTGAGTCTTAAAATCTGACATTTACTTTGTTTTCAGTATATTCAAAATTAAATCTCAGCATATGCAAGTTTTAACAATCTTTTATTTATCTCTCCATTGCCAATGCCCCCTTTATTCTAGCAGCAGAAAACATTTCATTTAGGCTGAATGACATTTCCAAATACTGTGCTTATGAAATTAAACACTCCTCAGAAAGATAATTTTAAATGAACAATCTTCGCCTAACCTTATTTTGGGTATTGAGTGGTGGCCTACAGGGGGCCACAAGGAATCTTTAGTCCTTGTTATGACCTACATAAAGGAATATGAAAAATTGCCATCCCTGCAAGCACATTTTCATTTTTCCATCTGGCATATTAATCTTGCCTGATGCTGAATGGCATCATTATGCCTGAGCTTGCATAAGACTTCATGATGAGAGTCACACATTCTATTGATCATTGCAAAAATGTTGGGGCAGGGAAAGTAACACATGGAAAACCATCTTTGTAAAGAAGAAGTGAAAGTACTTTTATATGTATTCATGAGTTCAAAGTGTGTGTGTGTGCATGCGTGTGAGGGAGGGAGGGAGGGAGGGAGGGAGCATATTCTGTTTGCTTGTTTGTTTGTTTTACATTTATGGTGCTACATACCATGATCAGTACCATTATAGACAGAGGGGAACCCAGAACTGCCAGTTCAGCCCATGATAGCAGAAGAGGCCTCAGTGCTTCAAAACTTGTGAGTTCCTTGAAGATGCAAGTCAGAATTTGTTTCCGTGGTATTTTGCTGCTGAGTTAATGGTGCTTGAACTGAATCAGAGTAGTGACCTAAGAGTTAGAGTCTCTGAGACCAAATATGCATATGTATCCAAAGTAACACTGTTTTGTGAAAATTTCATACCTGTCTGATAGTCATTTGTGATTAGAAAAGAATCTGCCCTAGTTTAGTTGTTAAGCTAAAGGTTAGGGAACAACTAAGGATTACTTCACATATTAGATTTTTAGGTGGGCACCTGAAAGTGTTACTATACATGACCAAGGTCACAGAAATGGGAGTCACAATTAACAAGTTTCTTCTTTTCCCTTTAAAATTCTAATCTGGAATACCCAACAGAAGCCTTTCTGAACCTAGTACATTCCAGGTGTGTTGGATTCTCATCCTCACCCCGTCCAATTCAAGCATCTAACAAGTGATCCTGGAAGTTGTAGCCAAACATGACTTGGCAACACCACCTTGAAAAGTCTTCCTTATGGTCTCACATCATTATATCCCCATCTGTTCCAGAGTCACCAAGTGATGTGTAATCAAAATGGCAGGGAGTGGGGCAGTCCTGCTTGGCAATCTTATTAGAGGAAGTAATTTTTCATTTCTGTCCTGTCCTGTTCTGATGTTTATCCCACTTCACTAACTAAAGTCATAAAAGGGGATAGCTTTTTTTTTCTTTTTTTGCCAAAATTGCATAAATATATGCACAATAACAACTACCGCAAAAAACACAATCAGTAAATATAAAACCATATAAAATGTCTCTGTGTCCCAAACACTCACCTAAATTGAACTGGTTTTCCCTGCATAATGATTAAAAAGAAGAAATAAGGCTGGATTGAACTAACCATTGCAGACAGAGGGGAAAGCTCATTGCAATAATTTAGCAGTGGTTCTATATTCTTTGGATAAGCTGCTTTAGCAGTAACCCAGTGTTTGTGTGGATTGTGTGTCAAAGGTGTACTTTTACTCCATAACAAGTAGTAATATATACTGTTCATCGCAGAGCAGTGCATGCTGTTTTAGCACTCACTCGTGAACTTGCAGACTATGAATTCAGAGATTCATAATCCCCATGGATCATGTGGATATCACATGGAGAACTGTGGTTGGCTGCAACTCCCCACTTGGCACCAAACTGAGTTTGCCTCTCAGTTCTTTGTGAAATGATTTTACAAAAGAAACAAACAAACATGGGACATATTCTTCTGCATATGTCTAAACTGAGCACATGCTTAAATCTCTTCCAGAAACACCAGTGGAGCTTAAAGTTTTTGAATTTTGTCTGGATCATATGCTATGTAATCTATGCCACCCACCCTTTACTGTTTGTTGTATCACTAAGCAATTACCCACTGTACCAGATGGTCTGTGTTCAACCACTACCTAAAATAGGGTGCATAACTATCTTAGGAAATACTGCTGAGGTTTTCAAGCAAACTTTAAACCTTTGCTGGAAAGCTTGATGGAAAAATGCAAGAGACCTTTCTATAAAGAACAGAAAGTGCAAATTCAAAGGAAGTAGAGTTTAATTTCATTTCTAGCCTACAAACTTGAAACAAAGTAAGGAGTGATGTTTGCATATTTCAGGAAACTTAGAAATAGAAATGGAAGACTATGCTTCCTGCTTTCATCTTTTCTGTTATGTCAACAGTGTTGAAGTGGTTCTGGCCAGATAAAAGAGAGGGGGCAGGTTCCTGAACAAATTAATGAAATCATCAAACTTTCCAGAAGCATACACTAGTTATTTAGCATATTCAGAATTAAAGGGACAAGCAGATCCTTATTACTCTAAGTTCAACAACATTGAAGTAAATTAAGTGGTGAGAGAAGAACTTCAAATTTTCCTCAGATCTGCACAGTTCAGAGCTGAAGAACTGAGTCTAATTCTTAAAGTACCACTTGCTGTTCCAAGCACTATATCACTGTGAAAAGAGGCAAAATGTATGGTTACTATTTGTATTGGTTCCTCAAATTATTTGACACAATTCTTTGTGCACACAAAGGCTGTCATTGCTTCACACCACATTATTCTGGTTTAGCCAAAATGCATGAGCAGGTTATGAATACTAAGAACCATTCCCATCTTTAAGACAGGATTATAACCTTCACTTTTGAGTATGAATTTTATAGTCTTTGACATTTGCATTTTAATTTAGTGAAAATGCTGACTTAAGGAACTTAATCTTCACTACAGAAGTAATTTCAGCTTTTGTGCATGCAGAATGGATTGGTGTCTGGTTAACCAAAGACTGAGAGAATTGCATTTATTTCCTGTTGTGGCAATAAGAAGGCTCATTTGTCAGTTCAAGACTTTGGGTGAAGAAAAACTCATGAACATGGATGTCAAGGGAATCCACAACAAATTCAAATAAATTTGAATTTCTATAAGCCCTGCCTGTGAATTCTGCAGTGAATCAAATTTGCTCATGTTGTGCAGCCTTTTAGTTTTCATTCGGAATGAGGTTAATCAATTGTTTATGTCCCTGCACATGAATTGTCACGAGTAGGGTTGACCCAACAGAATTGCCAACATTTTAGCCAGGTCCAGTAGGCGTGTCTTGAACTGCAGCTGGTGAAAATGCTTCAAGTCACATACAGACACACACACACTGCATGTGTGTATAAAGGGTCACACAGAATTCTCCACCTTAATTTATGGACAGAGAAACTGCGTAAGCAATTTTCTTGAATTTCTCCAGACATTTCTCACAGCAGGGCTCACCATCATCACAGCTTATTTTTTACCCAAGGTTTCTGTTAGTCCTGCAAGTGAAAGTGGCAACAACAGCCATGGTGTTGGCATCTGGTCCTTCTTTTACACCTTTCACAATGTGCCATGCTTAGACATATTCCAGGGCTTATGGGCAGGCTAGGGAAGGCAGCCACCACCTTCCTAGAAAGGTGAAGAAAAGTCTGAGGAAAAGATCGGCCTTTGTTCTGATCCACACAGCTTTTCTTATGCATGCCTTTTTAATGTCAGATATTACATAATCTGGAACTTACAACATATTTACTGCTTAGGCATTTTATTGTAATTAATAGTATATAAATAAAATTTAAAACCCCTAAACAATGTACTCCACCAATGAGCTATATTTCTCCCAACAAGTTGTCATGGAGGTAACAAAGTGGAGCTAATTTCACAGCTTCTGGGTTCATCTTCCTTTCATTTCACCAGAATGTTTCTTCCCATGTGGAGCCAAGAGGCATTATAACTGATGGAAGGGAGTATGGCAGGTATTTCACTTTGCAAACACTCAAAATATTAAAAAAAAGAAAGAATGAGAGAAACACAATAGTACTTAAAAATAAGAGGGACAAGGCACTTTGGTGGACAGTAAGGGAAATGTCTGGAGGTACACCAATAACCATGGACATCACACTGAAGACCCTGGTCTGAGTTGCTTTTTCATCTAGACTCTGGAAAAAAACAATTTTATAAAACAATGGTGCTTCCTGCACAAGTGTGAGATTTTACTCAGTATTTACTCAACAAAGACATTTACAGGAAAACATTCTCTGCCTACAAAAGGCAACTTCTAAGCACACAAACACTTAACATTTTCATTCCAAAATACAGAAGGCGGCACTTAGCATGGAGGATTCTTGTCTATGAAAAAGTGTCTTCCACTCAGCCTCAATGAGTATGGACAGGCAGACCATGGAAAATGAAAAGGTAGCATCTTCCTCAGTAGCAAGCTACTCACAATTAACTAATGTCATATAGCCAGAAGCCCTGCATAAGGGAATGATACAGGAGCATCTCCCTGGTATCATGATTAGGACAGGATGACAAGCAAGTGTCCCACCTTCAGCCACTTATCCTTTCATTCTTCCAAACAGCTGTTTTGGTGGAATGAAAGCCGATGTTTGAACTGTAAGCTTCACAATTCATGTTTAGGCAGAACATGAGGTGCATCATTTTACAAAATTCATCTTCAAGGATTTTGGCATGCATAGTTTCTGAGTTATAAAAGCCATGATGGCTGTTAAACATTTATATAATTGAGAGTAAAGTGAGAACATTCAGTCGAGTAAATAAGGCAACAGCAGGAACTGGAAACTTATTTATGTGAACACACTTTTCATTGTGCTTGCATTGTGACCCAGCTGTGACATAACCACTGGTTGATTATACATATCAACTTTGTTCTCATTAGCATTTGGTCTCTTTGAAAACTACAAATCCAAAACAAATGAGAGTTCAAAAGTAAGGTATCAGGCCAATGGTTAACTGGGATGCATTTTTTAGCAGTTAGCATAATTAAAATGAACTGACTAGACAAAGCTTTGATTTTTTCCTTTTGAAGTTGTCGATTGTCATTCATGCCTCTTGAGAATACAATGTTGGTTGGTTGGTTGAAGAAAATAACACAAAAAGGACTATGGACAAGCCAAATAAACCTCTATTTATTTCTCCACCTATATTTTAATCACTTATTGTCATTAGAATTTAAGACCTTTCACATATATAACTTAAGGTAAAGGTAAAGGTTTCCCCTTGACGTTACGTCCAGTCATGCCTGACTCTAGGGGGCGGTGCTCATCTCCGTTTCCTAGCCAAGGGAGCCAGCGTTTGTCCGCAGACAGTCTCCGTGGTCATGTGGCCGGCATGACTAAACACCGAAGTGCACGGAACGCTGTTACCTGCCCACCAAAGTGGTACCTTTTTATCTACTTGCATTTGCATGCTTTCGAACTGCAAGGTTGGCAGGAGCTGGGACGGTGCACGGGAGCTCACCCTGTGTGCAGATTTGAACCGGCGACCTTTCGATCAACCAGCCCAGCAGCACAGCTGTTTAAACCATTGCGCCACCTGCAGTTCCTATATATAACTTATAATTATGCTATTCCTTGGAAAAGAAACTTTTTTAAAAAATGTATGCACTCCTGGAGAGTCAGATTGTTTTTTGTTTCATTTAAATGAGAATAACTAACCTTCACTGTGTTAATGTTGGTTTACCCCTTTCTTCCAGCTCTGCTGTTTCCCAATTCTTTTCAAGAACCATATGGTGTATGTGACTGCATGAGTGTAGCCATACCTGTGGGTATGTGTATGAATGTATTGGGGGTGTTGCATTCATGTTGATTTCTTCTATGTATTTTTGAAACTGTGAAAAGTCATGTGGCTCCTTATAGACTAGCTCATTTATGCTACTATAAACTTCCATGCATTTGATAAAGTGAATGTTAATCCATAATCTTTATGCCAGAATAAATGTGCCAACTTTTTATGTGCCACAGGGCTTTTTTATTCTTTTGCTGCAATGGACTAATGTGGCTAACCCTTTATTTTTATTGCTTCAGGCAATGCTGATTTTTATACAATGAGTATATTTAAGTGAGTAAATGCACAATCCTGGGCATGTTTAGACAGAAGAAAATGTCCTACAACTTGAACTGTGTACTATTTGACATGGCTTATGGCCTTCAGAATGAATTGTAATAACAACATCTTCCTTACATTAGCAATGTCACCTCGTGGGCTGGATTTATGACCAAAAGGATGTGTGACTAGTGTGTTTGTTATTCTTGATTAGTATATTGATTGGTCCTGTGCTGTGCATCAGACTGCTTCAGGAACTCAGGGTACTTCCACACTGGTTTCTGATATGGCATGAGCCTGCTGCCAAAGCTCTTGTCTGGGTAGGGGATCAGACAGGCCAATCAGTACATATAAGATCCTGGACAACTTTTCTCTCCTAGCTGTAATCCCACATTCCCTGAAGTGCTGAATGTTTAGGTCTGAGACAGAATTAGGGCTTGCAGGATTTTCAGAAACATTTGATAAGAATGTGGGTTGATTTGTGCAGTGTGGGGACAGCATAATGGAACATCAGTGTTCTACCTCCAGAAAATAAGGGCAAGAATTCACACATTGAATCCTTTCACCTTTTTGTGGTTGGTTGTTGGCAACTGGTGCTTCAAAACATGTATTTGCTGCTGAATATTGAGTTCCAACACTTTTATGAGCATCTCATTTCATTCTTAGCATTGTGTTTAATTATTAAACATTTTTTCTCTGAAAACATACCTTGTTGTATTTGCTTACATTTTAAATTTAGGTTTGGCTTCTTCTTGCTGTGTTACAGCTATATAACTCTTGAGAGTTATTATTTAGATTCAATTTAGATGCCAGGAAGTACTTCCTGACAGTCAGGACCCTGAGGATATGAAATGGGCTTCCATGGGAGCTTGTTGAGGCCCCATCGGTGCGGGTGTTCAAGGATAGGCTGGACATGCACATGGTGGGCATGTCGTAAGCAGAGCCGACTGGAACCAGGAGTCAGACTAGATGGCCTGGGAAGTTCCTTCTGACTCACTCTGTTTCTATGTTTCTAATTCAAGTAGCCATTTTCCAAGCAGTTCTTCATATACTTGTTGCCTTTACATTCCCTTCACTGAAGGACATTAACCAAATCAGTGTTGATCACTTGCTTGTTAAAGCTTTTCCCTGCAGAATTGCAGATAAAACTTTATCAAAAAGTTTGCAAATGTATCTCCCAAGCAGATTGCAAGATCCATTGCAATCAGAACCAAATAAAATAGAAATGCTGCAAGGGCAATTTTTCCTAGTCCGGAACAATAAGCTGTACTAGCTTATTATTGAAGAGAGAGGCTGAGGTTTATTGTGTGGGGCTAGGACACATTGTGTGTTGCCTTTCTGCATGTTGCCTGAATGTATTGGGTGTTAGGCTTGGGATTATGCTTCAGGTTAGGAAAGGAAAACATGTATTCATGTGCCTGTCAACTCAGGTTATTCTTACGAATGTTCCCGAGCTATTGCCAGGCCCTTGGGTATGTATAAGGACCATAACCATAACCATAACCTGACAACGCCAGTTATAACATCCTGGTTTAATCCCTGTGCATGCAGAAAGTGTATCACTTCTGACAGCTTACCTTTCCTTCTTGCCCTCATAGCCAGCTATTTCAATGCTATTTCCAAGCCCCAGACATACACTGATATTGATGTTTTTCTATCTGTAAATCAAACCTGAAATTGAATCCCAACTCTAACAAGCAGAAGGTGGTGCTG
The DNA here is from genome assembly GCA_023646645.1 of Varanus salvator macromaculatus. Lineage (NCBI taxonomy): Eukaryota > Metazoa > Chordata > Lepidosauria > Squamata > Varanidae > Varanus > Varanus salvator. Next base: position 98,865,613 of record JAIXND010000767.1, on the reverse strand, counting down.
GGGGACTATGGCTCTGCGCCATGGCAGCTATGCCATGGAGTTCCGCAGGGGTCCACTCTGTCCCCTTTGCTATTCAACATCTACATGAAACTGCTGGGAGAGGTCATCGGGAGGTGTGGGCTGCAGAATCATCAGTACGCTGATGATACCCAGCTCTACCTCTCATTCTCCACCGATCCAGGTGAGGCAGTGGCTGTGCTGAACCGGTGCCTGGCCAAGGTAATGGGCTGGATGAGGGCCAATAAACTGAGGCTCAATCCTAAAAAGACGGAGGTCCTGTTGGTGGGTGGGTTGGACTTCGGAGCGGGGGACCTGACCCTAGTCTTAAATGGGGTTGCACTCCCTCTGAAAGACAGGGTCCGCAGTCTGGGAGTGCTCCTCGACCAGGAGCTGACCTTGGTAGCCCAAGTGTCAGTGGTGGCGAGGAACGCTTTCCATCAGCTTCAGCTGATCCATCAGCTGTGTCCCTTCCTGCAATTTGACTGCCTGGCAACAGTGGCACATGCGTTGGTGACTTCCCGGTTAGATTTCTATAACGCGCTGTACGTGGGGCTACCCTTGAAGACGGTCCAGATACTTCAATTGGTGCAAAACAGAGCTGCCAGGGTGCTGAAGGGAACTGGGCATGGTTCTCATATCACCCCAGTTCTCCGTCAGCTTCACTGGCTCCCTATTGAAGTCCGGGCCCAATTCAAGGTGTTGGTTCTTACCTATAAAGCCCTTAACGGCTTGGGTCCTGGTTACCTAAAGGAGTGCCTGCGACCATATATGCCCTCCCACCTCCTACGATCTGCAGCTGATGCCCTCCTCTGGGAACCCTCTGTGAAATAAGGAGGGTGAGTACCTGGAGGAGGGCTTTCTCTGTGGTGGCGCCCCACCTATGGAATGCGCTCCCCAGAGAGGCTCGCCTGGCGCCGTCATTATTTGTTTTTCGGCACCAGGTGAAGACCTTTTTATTTAAGAAATATTTTAACTGTTAGGTATCAATTTTATATTGTTATATTTATATATTATTGTTATATTTATTTATATATTTTTATATTTAGACTCTGAGATGGGCCAGTTTTTAAATAGTGTATTGTTTTTAATTGTATTTTTTATTGTGAGCCACCCCGAGGTTTGTCTGCAAGGGGGTGGCATACAAATATGTAAAATAAATAAATAAATAAAGCAGATACAAACCCTATACCATCAGACAACAGGTATTAAACCAGCATTCAGGATTTCTGTGTTGTCTGCTCCAATATTTATTTATTTAGTCTAGTCTAGCGTATTTCTATGCTCATGGCATGCACTTTTTCAGAATAGGCAGAGCAATTCAGTTCTCTGGTAAACTGATAAAAAGGTAGCCTTGGTATCAGTCTTGCATGTTCTGAAATTCACCTATGGGAATACTGAAGACTTACTGCCTCCAAGACAGTATGTAGAAATGGAGATAGCCTCAGAGCAACCTGAGTCAGGGCAAAGTGTTGAGATGCCACCCATAGGGCAGGATGCTGAAGTCTGCCATTGGGAAGCCCATGATTGCCAAACCACTGGCTCAGCACCGAAGTTGGCACAAAGACCAATTGGATGCAGAAGGGGAGTGACATAGATGCACACACTTTTGCAGTGCTTCTCTTTCTGGGTTGACATATAGAAAGGTTCTTAAGGGAAGTTTTGGTTAATGAACAACACATAGGATTCAGTTTCTGTACTAGGTATGCTCAGCAACTTCTTCAATAATAAACAGAACTGAACAAAGAAAACTGTTGTGTCAGTTGTTACCAGAGGGAGAGAAGGGGTTCACAACCTGAAATCAGTGCAAATATGCATTCCAAGACATTTGGTTCCAGGATAATTCATGCATAATCACATTGCAAATTGCAATTTTTTGTCAACTGACCTATTTGCACAAATCATGCTAGAGCCACATGGTTTCCAGATGCAAATTGTGCAAATCCCATTAGTGGCTTTTTTTTTTTAGGTGCACAAATTGCAATATGTCTTAGACACCCAAGTGCTTTACACAAAAATCTGACTCAATGCACTTCTGATCATTGGCTCAAAAATGGAAGGGAAATCCATTAAGTTCAAACATTGTCATGCCTGACAGCTCGACAGAGATGTCTACTCATGAGGAAGAGACAGGAGCTGACAGTGAGAGTCGGGCATTGGACCAAGGAGACTTATATTTGAGGACCAGTGCCCAGACAGCCCATATACAGCCTGGCTCTCAGGCTACTGAGCAAGAAACCTCTCCACCACCTGATCCCTCAGCTCCTGAGTGAATAACATCCCCGCAGGCTGATGGGGAGGTGTCTGAAAGAGTAGCTCCCTCTGATTCTAGCTCTGGGCTGCCTGAGGAAGGTGCCCCCCCCCCCCGCGCCCCGACTCCTAGCTCTGAAACTGCTGAGCAGAGTTCAGGAGGACAAGAAGACATGACGGAGAGTTTGGCACACACCCAAAATAGGAGAGCCTTAATCCAACAGACCCAATTACGACAAAGGGACAGGGGTCTGTCCCACCCATGAGTGGAAAGACAAGACAGGAAGGTTTGATGCCATGTGATCTCCTGGAGAGAGTTCAGAAAGAAGCGGCAACTGTACTGTTAGGGAGCTCGTTATTGGAGCTTATCAGTTACATCGTAAATCTTGTAGTGAGTAGGAATAAAAGTCTTTAGCTTCTCTGCAGTCTGCTGTGTGAGTTAATTGAAGCCGTGAGCTACGACCTCACGACAAGCATGCTACAATTCCCTGAGTAGTTTCACATGTTTTCCCTAGTCTTATCCACATTCTTTTGGCTTCTCTCAAACTATCCTGAACAACTTGTGTAACCCAAATCCTCTCTATTGCCTTATATTTCATTGCAATCAAAATCCAGTAACAATTTAGATGCTCTGAAATTTCATTACATGTCATTAAATAAACTCTTGTTTTCTTGCACAGTTCTCTGTCATTTTTGCCAAATGGGAATTTTTAAGTGCACGTGAGAGTTGACAAGCTTTGGCAGCAATTCTAACTCAAAACTTTCCCCATTCTGGATAATTATTTCAACTGAACTCCAAGATTTGGGGAAATTTCATCTCACCAAATGGAACCTTGTAATTCATTATCCTCCTGTCCCTTGAGAAATGACAGATAAAAGCCATCTTGGGACTTTTTATCTCAAATTAGCAAAATAATTCAAATACAGATGCGGGGAAGCTATCAGCAGGACCAGAGAGTAGCTTCCCCCACACACATACTTTCAAGCTGTTCCTTTACTCATCTTCCCCTCTCAAACAGCAGGCAGCATTTTAACAGCAAGGGCTTGCTTCTCAGCTAAGAGGAAGGAGTGAGATACTTGGATAAGGAGCAGCTGCTCCATCTCTAGCACAGCCTGTTTTCAGCATCACATTCCTTCTCAAGGCTTGACTATAACCTGAGTCAACCCTTACTTAAAAGACTCCTTCCCTATGTGGAGATGCAAAGAAACAGTGAAGGCATCTTCAAAAGGGACAGGATTATTACTTGGTAATGCATGAGCTGCCACATTTGTGTTGGTTGTTTATATAGGAACTCAATGTAGAAGCAAGAAGAATAAAGTATGATGTTATTTTGACTGACCCAGCAAAAACACATGAACAATTGCTGCTTCTAATGATATGTGATCCCAATCCATGAAACAGTAACTGGCAACCCACAGGCTCAGTTCAGGCATGCTTCATCTAGCCACCTATACTAGTCCTGCTCAAATGTAGGAGCATTCTTCCTTGAGCATCTTAGCTGCTTTTCCTGGTGTGAGCTAATATTCATGCAAAAGTTTCCATTTTAAACAAAATCAGAACCTCTGCCAGAGATGACAACAATGATGATGATTCATGCATCTCAGAAGTTCATGCCATGCTACAGATCAGAACAACCCTTTTAATTTAGGGTTCCTCAGCACAAACATTGACAGCATGCCTTGTAAGCCAAATTGCAAGTAACTACAGGATATTTAGAAGCTGAGGTGCATCATTGTCGTTGCTGCCACCGCCACCACCATCATCAGCTTTTCAATGGTTTGCCTAATACAGACAATTCTGTTGATACTATCATTTTTATTAAATTGTAATAAATGTATAATGCAAATTGTGTATATTACAAAAATTAAATTATTATTCAATTATAAATTGGGATAGGAGGGTTCAGGCAGAGAGTCTGTTGTTGACCATTGGAAAGTAGGTTAAATTTGCTTATGGCTATCCCTGAAGGAATGAGTAAGTGGATAGTGTCTTTATTACTAGCTTTTCAGCTTTGGCACAAATCAAAATATTGGCCAATTCTTACAGAAAACATTGGCCCATTCTCATTTATTTCTAACCCAGAAACAACAGAGCTTAGAGTTTATAGCTAATGGAACTGTAGAAATTTATTTTTATTCTTAAAGAATCAGTGTGTGTTTTGCCTGCAAATTAAGCTATTCTTCAAAGGCAGTTTCTTTTAGCACTTACTTTTGGTTCACTTATCTGCTGGCAGAAAAAACAAGATCCTTTTGGTTATGTATCTACTTCTCAAACCATCATAATAGTCCCAGTGGCATACTATGGTTTTGCGTTTCAATGCAGATTAAATTTGAATCCAGTCCCACAGTATTTGCTGAGCCCTGTTCCTGAATTAGCAATTTTAGGACAGTTGAGGAGCTTGTTTAATTTACTTTTTGATAAAAGTTTACCCAAAACCACACATTTATTTATACTGAGGATTTGGGGGGAAAGTGCGGTATTCAAATCATTGAAAGATGAGAGAAGGTAACACTGACAGATTTCTCAATCCCAAGTGAGATATTACCAATTACACATTACCAAGGATGTTTCCAGATAATGCTGTTACAGTGCCTGTCTCATTCATGACATTTGAATGTCTCCAGATGATGTCTTCTACTTGTAGTTCATCTGAGTTTTCCTATCACCATTTCTGTCTTTTTTTCTCTACAATTTTCACAATGTAATTCCTGTACAGTGCTTTCTGAGTGGCAGGGATAGTGGTCCCTTTCAGTCAAGAAGCACCCCCAGAACATCAGTTTATTCCCAGAGTATCTCAAAAGTGACATCACTTGTAAGATCTTCATCAGAGACATGTGGGATCCATCTCTTACATCTCTTGCTGCTAGGTGCTGTGCTACCACTACTGACTATACTTGCTAATCACCTTGCTATACGTGGTGATTCCCCCCATTATTTCTTCAGGGACTGAGAGGAAACAAGACAGACAGAAATGGGATCTTTGTGATTAGAAATAGCCCTTATTAATTGAGCCTAGTTCCTCTGATTTAAATCTCAGTATGCCTAGAATCAGCCTGTTTGTCATGTCCTTCCACACTCCCTCTCTCACTCCTCTGCAAACATTCATATTTGTGGTCTAAATTATTAGGCAGCACTTTCCAGTGAGACCTACATCACAAGGAAGGTGGAAGAGCATTCTCCTTCATCATTTTTACATGCCTTTTCACCTGCCATTTGTACCTATTTCTCCCATTCAATTGCAAGTTTGGAAAATCCTAAAAATAAAAGGTATAGAGGGATGGCGGAGGAACTCCATCTGATTGGGGACTGGATCCAGGTTTATATATGTGAAAAAGGAATGTTGAAAGGGGACTTCCTTGCTTTCTCCTTCCCATGGTAGTTCTCCTAGCTCTCTGATTTCACCCCCCGCACACACACACACATATACTTAATGGCCATGCTGAATGGAATGAACTGTGCTGTGGGAAGCAAAGGGGAATACTCAAAATCAGCTGGGGGGCTCTTTCCCCAAGTACAGCCCTTTGGTCAATGAAAAGTAACCCAACTACATGCTTTTCAAATCAAAATTTTCTGAGAATTCTCAAAAGTCTCAGAAAGGTAGAGGCAGTTCTGAATCAAGATGCATGAGTTTTGTTGTTGGGGGTTTTTTTATCTTTTTCCTACATTTTTTCCTACCTTCAGTTCACAGCAAATAGATTATTAGTTCCTAATCTCTCTGGATCATAAACATGATTTTTGTGTTAATTAAAGTACTCTGTTGATGTTATTGTTCAGTCAAATGTTCCTTACTATTGATCAGAATTGTTCTATTAATTTAATCAGGCAATCACAAGTTATACAAGAATTGTCATTTCCTGAAATGCCATCCATTTGTCATCTGTACCTTTTTCATGTACTTTACATTTGCATTCAGTAAGATCTGATGTATTCAGATTTCTGTGCACATAGATAAGTTGAGACTGTTAGCAACTGATAAGAACATGGTTTATTGTGCAGAGAAGCTGAGGAAAAATTCAGGGAATCATGTTAAATAAATAGTCATAGGCCAACAGAGATGTGCATAAACTGAAATGCAAAAAGAATAGATATCTACAAGTTTTGATAGGAGCCAAAAGAAGCTGATTCTTGATATTAGCTGCAACTCAAGATCAAGCCAAAGAATCAGTCTTCAAGATAAACATGGCTACAGGGCATTGGTTCCTTTGACTCCTTGCACATGACTTCATTACATAATTCATGGCAGCATAAATAAACTCACTTTCCATGTTCTTGTGGGTTAATCTCAGGTACTCCTGGGGCCAAGTTTATACTCTTTTTGGTGCCAGGCCAAAACTGTTTTATTTAAACAATATTTTAAAATTTAAAAGTTAATAGCTTTTTAAATGTAGTCACTCTGTTTTATGATTTATTGTTTTGTTCTGTTTTATTATTTATTGAAATGGTTGTTTTAATTGTCTTTTTAAATATTGGAAGCTGTCCTGAGAACTTGTATAATAGGGCAGCATACAAAAGCTTCTAATACATAAATAAAGAAAAATAAACTGGTCATGTGTTGTCCACTCCTGAGCAACACAAAACAGGTGGGAAAGTCCAAATGGAGCTGTGAAGTAGAAAAAGTATATAAGAACACAAGAAGAACAGTGTTAGAACAGACCAAAGCTCTGAGTGATACAGCATTCTGCTCCACGACATTAGTCTATCAAACGTCTATGGGGAGTTCTCTATGGGGTATAAAAAAAATAGCACCACGGTGTTTTTGTTTTGCTGCAGCAGGTATTGAGAGACTGATCAGCTCCAGGAGTTCACGCAATGCTGGGACTAATGGCTATTATGCACCATGGCCGGCTGCAACCTCTATGAGTAAGTGTCAGTTGAGAAGTAATCATGTGATGGCTGAGACTTGGAGAGGACTAGACGTACACACTTACACAATCCCCTGGACAGTAATTACCGTATTTTTTGCTCTATAAGACTCACTTTTTCCCCCCTCAAAAGTAAGGGGAAATGTCTGCGCGTCTTATAGAGTGAATATGTGTGTGCAGTAAGTCTGTCAGATGTGCAGCCCATGGGGAAGTGATGGGGAATGTGCCTGTGATTATGTGGCCGTTTGATTCAGAATATTTTTTTTTCTTGTTTTCCTCCTCTAAAAGCTAGGTGCATCTTATGGGCAGGCGCGTCTTATAGAGCGAAAAATACAGTACTTAACCAAAACTTACAGTGTTGTTTCATTTTTTCCACTTTGCTAAGCAACTGCCTGGGGTGGTGGTTATGAACATACTCAAGATTTAAGATATCATATCTGTTTGTTCTAGAGAAGACTGCTGTGGCCCCAGAACAGCTTTCTGGGGACTATGGAATTCTTCAGAGTCTCCACTTAGAAGCTGTAAACACTAATAAGTTCTCAAAAGGGAGAGTCCAGTATCTGAGCCTTTCTACCCATAGGAACAACCGCACTGGCTGCCAGAAAAACAGCCTTAGAAGTCAGTAAGGGGGTATGTCAGAGGGCAGAGATAGAAGACCAGTTCACAGAGTAATGAAGGACCAAAGAAAGAAAACTGCAAATTTCCCAAAAATCACTCTTCCTGCCCTGCCGTCAGCAGCTTGGCAGGGCACTGGAGACAAATGTGCCTCCAGGTTCAGAGTCTTCCATTTGAGAAAGCAAGGCCCATCTGGCTTTGCTCTTACAAACATTCAAGATGAACTAAGTGGAAGAAAAGAGCTTCTCTTGCATAGCCACAGACCTGCCACCTCACATCCAGTCCCCAGGGACAGGCCTGCCATCTTAGGCAGCTTTTAATTCTCCTTTTGTGTCTCAAGCATAACCTTTACTCTTTCTGTTGTCTGTAGCAATGCTTGAGGAATCTGATCCACATGAATTACAGCATAATCTGATATGCATCTCCCCAACTCATGTGCAGACTGGAATTAAGTTAGTGACAATCTTTCATCCCTTCCAAACACCCCAACAGTTTTCAGCTCCAAATATAAAAATAAAATTGTAAAGAAGTGCTTTGAGAGAAAATACCATTAGAAATTAGGAGATTCAGAGATATTTCATTTTAAAAATGCAAATTTCAGTATGTAATTTTTAAGAAACTATACATTAATGCAGACATAGGATGAAATAGAACTACAAAGACACTAGTGACATGGACCAGATATAGACTAATTCATGTTTAACTCATTGATTCTTTGTTCTGCCTTCTAACCTGGAAGAATATTACTTTTTCAAGCTCTGATAGGTATTCCATTCAAAAACACAGATGGATTTCCATCCAGCAGAAGATACAGCCATTAGATCTGGTTGAAGAAACATGAACTAGGCATGGGTGAGATATTAATCAACTTCACACTTTAACAAGAACTTAACAAATCTGATCTTTCTGAGACTCAGTACCAACCATAGTGCAGTTAGATGTGGAAACCTGTAGCTTTCCAAACTTTCCATAATTTGTAGACAATAGAAAGTGTGCTTGGGGAATTCATATATTTTGAAATATGTGTTTGTACTTATTTTCATCTCACTGAGCAAAGAAGAATCAACAACACCGCAATCCAGTGAGAACCAGATTGAAACCAGGTGTGACAGACTTGCCCACTCCTCATATGAATCAACCATCCTGAATTATTATTATGCAACTTAACAAAGCAGCTAGAACATCATAATATCACAATATGGGTGGGATTGGCAGATCCTAAAGAAAATGGATTTGAAATGTTTGCACAGAAGTTAAGAGCAAATTATGAGATACAGCTATACAATTAAATGTTATATATAGCATTTATATGTATATGTGTGTGTTTTATATATAATATATATTAAATATATACAGCTGTATATTTATTTATTATTATTACTATCATTTTTAATTGTTTTGCACTGCATTTATCTATCACCCATTTTTTTCTTGTGAGGAACCCAAGGCAGTTTACATAGTTCAATTTTTATTCTCACAACAACTCTGTGAGGTAGGCTAGGCTGAGAGTAAGTGGCCCAATTTCACTCAGTGAGCTTCATGGCAGAGTGGGGACTAGAACCCAGATCTCCAGGTCCTCAATGCAATGCTCTAACCACCATGCCACACTGGCTCTCCATATAGACTTACCTGGGAATAAAGCCAATGGAACAGACACATGTAGGACTACATTGCTTGTTGTCTTCTCCTCTTGCCACCACATAAATCCCCCAGAGTTACAAAAAGTCACACAATTTAGAATTATCATTGACTGAGCCTTGTAACGTTGCCATTTATTATACAGAGTATTTACTCCAGTTGGGCTGCACGTTGTGCTTTCAAAGTAGTTTGTCTGGCTGTTATTTTAAAGTATCTGTGAACCTAAGCTTTTATATATGTGACTTAATAGATATTTCTCACTATTTCTTATATTGTCATATGTATCCATCCCTTGGGTAGAAGTCCTTGGCCATTTTGTTATCTGGCTTATCAAAAGTGAATGATCTGATAAAAATCAAGACCTTTTTGAGTAATCATGACAAGTTTATTACTCATAGTGTAGCTCAGTTTGTCAAGGCTACAGAAAAAAAATGAGCAATGCTTTTCTAAAAGATAGCATGATGAAAAATCAGAAGAATGGCTTGATCTGATGCATCATGTTGAGTTGAAATGTATGATATAATTCCTGCTTCTCTCTTTTAAGCACTGGACTTCTTTTTCTTTTAACTATTTTATTATTGTAACAACCTGAGGCTAAAAATCAATAAACTGTAAATTGACTCTAACAGTTCTGGTAAATTTGCAACATCTAGCACGAAACAGGTGTGCTAGATTTTTGCAACTCTTCATGCTGCAGAATGAATTATATTGCCTTTCAGGAATTATAAATAGTGAAAAAGCCTTCAGGAAATGCTGTACTGTAGCCATCCATCAATTTACACAAGGATCTCTTTGTTTTCATTGCAGTCTATTTCTTGTACTCACTTTTTCAGTGCAAAAGCTCCTGAGTGTATTGTACTTAACAAAAATTTCTTTTGCTAAGTGTCCTTTGATGAGTTGTGACTTGTTGAACCCTTCCCAGCTTTGCTCACTATTTCTTTATGTACTTCAGTAGAAAAGTAGAAAATAAAACTCCCTTATGATTGTGAAGTTTTAGCAATTCATCTCTTTCAGTCTCTTTGAGGGGAAGATTTGTTCTTCAAGAGCTGTATCATTGACTTCATCAGGCACTGTATCCACAAAATACATAGAGCTTGTTCCTATCTACTGCTGGTGGCACTATGAATTTTCAGAAGCCTCCTATACTGTCTAGCTACAACTGTTGTCTTTCTTGCCATTTAGGACCATATTAGGGATTCCAGGGAAGTAAAATCAGAACTTACATCTGTCATATAATTCCTGGAGGCAAGATGGTTCTCTGCTAGTCTACTCAGTGTGATCCTGAGAATGACAAAAAGCAAAATTGTTCCTGTGGAAGCAAGCTTATAGGTCTATAAAGGGCAGCAAAAAAGGGGACAATATATCCAGCATTTCACATTCATTTCACCAAAGGTTCCTAGACCTGGAAAATAGCTGATCTACTGAAATATGTCTTCAGAATCATTTTGTTCGTAAAATTGACTGGTGAATACTCTTATTGGAAACCCACCATATAGCCTATTCTCAGGCTCGCACTTCTGGAGCATCTGTGATTCAGGATTGACTACATTGTCCAATCATACTCAGCAAAGCTGAGCCTAGACAGGATGTGCCTGGCAAAAGTTAAATGGAAAGAAATGAAAGACAGAGCAGTGAATCGGACAGTTGAAATTGGGAAGCTGGACAAGGTGGTCCACAGATTTTTGGATGCAACAGAGTTCTGAGATGCATTCCAGTTACGGTTTAGGCTTGGTGTTAGCACTGAAACAATGAGGTGGATCATTGCCTGGAGAGTGTGTGCTCCAATTCCTCTTGATTTTTATTGGTATTTGATAGCATCAACCATAGTATCCTTCTGGAGAGGGTTTGATGTGGAACTGGGTGGTACTGCTTCTTTGGTTTTCTGCTTATACTTAGGTAGGTAGCACCCAAAAGTTGTGCCAGGGGATTTCCATTCAGCTCTCTGGGTTCCTGCAGGATTCTATCTTCTCCTTCAAAAATTTTAATATTTACATAAAACCATGGAGTGAAATCATCCAGGGAGTCTAATGTTGTTCATTGTTTGTCAAGCAAGAAAGTGGTAGTGGTAATCAAGAGAATGAGAAGCAAGACCAGCTGGTGACAACAGTAGTGAGATGGTACACTCACTGAAGAAGGGCACCTTTTGGACGCATCTTGGCCAAGGGCCATCAAAAACATTATTTATTTATTTATTTATTTATTAAAACATTTGTATGCCGCCCCATTGCGATAAAGCCTCAGGACGGCTTACAACAGTAAAAATTAAAACATATGAGTTCAGTTGAACCCCCCCCCCCCGGTGCATCTCAGCGAAACCCCTTAAAATACAATCTAAGTTAACAAATATAAATATTAAACAAATTAACAATTAAAACATGATTTAAATAAAAAGGTCTTTGCCTGGCGCCGAAAAGCAAATAATGACAGTGCCAGGCGGACCTCTCTGGGGAGCGCATTTTGCTTTAACTCCAGAAGTATTGATTCCAGGACAACCCCTGGGCTGTCTTAACCTTTCAACTTAACATGTTAACTGTTTTAACATGTTTTTAACATGGAGCCTGCAGTGGGTTGATTGTCTCTGTTTTAAGTGATACATTTAATTTACTTTTGTGTTTAATTTGCTGCATTTTATTGTATTTTAAATTGCAATTGTGACACTTAACCTTTGCTCTGAATTTTAGCCATCTAGACAATGTTTGTTATTAACTCACCTAAAAATAGTTGGAGTGACTCAATGTATAATACAGCTAAACAACTCCCTTGACTGGGTTCAGAAAACATGATTACTCACATTCAAGGGTTTAGCATGGGGTTTTGTTATACACTGGATAATTGTTGACACGTAATTGTGTTTTCCATACTCAGTGCACATATCATGGTTTGTTGACCATGAACAGCCCATCATGTGAATCTATTGTTTGCTGTTGGCTAGTGAAATCTGAGCTCTTTGCCATGGTTTATTTCATCTGGGCTCAGATAGCATAGTAAGACAGATAGCAATGACCCACTGTTCAGTGATAACCATCTAAACCCAAAGAATCATAGAATAGTAGAGTTGGCAGGGGCCATGAAGGTCATCAGATCCAACCTCCTGCTGTTTCAGGACACCAATTTACACCATCCCACTTTACATCATATTCATCCCTTGTGTGAATGATGAACCCAGTGTATGAGTCTGCCTAGTGCAGTACTGTCTTGACTGATATAGGGCCTTCAGGATTCCAGACAGGGGCCTTACTCAGTTATGCCTGAAATCCCATAGAGTAAACCTCTATAAAGCAGATGTTGCACTACTAAGCTGCAGTCCTTCCTGTGAGTCAGAGGCGGCAGCAACCTGCATGATTGGGTCATGGCCACCTGTGCCAAATTTGTTTCCCTGAGCATGCTAGCACTTCAGGGATGGAAAAGTAGTGTTCCCACGGCATGCCATTTTGAGTTTTATGGAAAAGGAATGGTTTCAGTTAGATTTCATCTTGCCACATAAGAATGTTTTGTTAACTTTGTTTTGTTTTGCTGAGTCTATTTAAATCCTTAGTTGATTCAATTACTTATTGATGTTTTCATGAAAAAGAGATTCCTGAAAGATTAAAATGGCCCCTTGGCAGGAATAAAATAAAATATATTTACTGGTTAAATGGAATGATTTCCTGAAAGTAATCCTTGACATTAATTTAGAAGAGTTTTATTTTACAATAAAAGCAAAATTCTCTGCCAGGTTTTGAGAAAGATATGATGATATAAATCTATCTATCTACATATACATGTTTTAGACTAAGAAGTGTATGCCATATAATTTGAACTGTATGGCAAATACTGGCATATGTCAAGACAGAGTTTTCCACAGTGGCAATAAAATAAAAATAAAAACTACTATGCAGTAAAACAAGCTTCAGTGCTATAAGTAGACATAGTTACAAAAAAGTAACTGAAGAACCTGATTTCATACAAAGAAGATGATTATACTAAATATTAATATATGATTCATCTATCAGTTTTTTAATAGTTTACTTTCCGAGCACAGAGTAATGTAAAATCAGAGTACCATACATTTGTATTCATAATAAAGCAGGAAAAGGATGATTTTCCAGAGACTGCAAGAAATCCTAGTATTTTGGGGACAGCTGGAGTTTTACCATGTTAGATGAAGGGATATCACTTCCAAATCACATGAAGTACTAGTTCCCCTATACTCAGAATAGGTTAGGGCCAATCTTGACCACTGTGTACAGTTCTGGGCACCACAGTTGAAGAAAGATGCAGACAAACTGGTAAAGGTTTGGAGGAGGGCAACAAGACTGATCTGGGGACTAGAAATAAAGCACTATGAAAAGAGATTGAAATAATTGGGCATATTTAGCCTGGGGAAGACTGAGAAGAGAAATGATAGCACTCTACAAGTATTTGAAAGGCTGTCACAAAGTTGAAGGACGAGATCTCTTCTCGATAGTCCCAGAGTTCAGAACATGGAATAACATGCTCAATTCCCCAACTGTTAGAGCAGTAAGACAATGGAACAAAGTACCCAGGGAGGTTTTGGGCTCTCCCACCCTAAAGGCATTCAAGATGCAATTGGACAGTCATCTGATAGGGATGCTTTAACCTGCAGGCCTGCACTGAACATAAGGTTGGACCCAACTCTACTGTTCAGTGATTCTATGATATGATTCAAATGATGGTAGAGCAGCAGTAAAAAAGCAAACTAGCAGGATTCCTTTAGCCAGCAGGATGACCTGAGGGGAATAGTGTTCCATCATTAGAAAAGGCAGGGATTCCCAAAACATTTGTCAGCCTGAGCCAACCAACAAGATGGCACTACTTTCAATTCCATTTGCAGCTAACCAGACTGGCAGTTGCATCTTACTTCAATAATGGATATAGAATAGTGTCCTCTATCATACCTGATGGTAGCAATCTCATTTAGAAGGGCCTGGGTAAGAGCAGATGGAGAGGTTTGCTGCTCAGTATATCACATTTGCCTCAGCGTCTGCTGCTGAATGAGGGAAAAACTTCAGCTGTAGGGACAGTCCTGACAAAATGGGCATTGTTGATAGAAAACTAAGATGGCTGCCCTAGGTGGTCTAATTAAGAGAGTTGTGTGAATATGGGGCTTCAAGCCAGAGTTGTGTCACTCTGCCTTGTTTGGGGTCCATTCACCAGGGCAAGGAGAATGGACCCCCTACAACACGGCACCTCAGTGAAACAGGAAGAGCACTGAGATCTGGGTAACTGATTGCTTTTTCCCATTTCTCCATGTCTGACTCTTTGAATCTTCATTGGAGATGATTGATCAGCATGGCTATATATTCGAAGCAAGGTGGCAAAATTGTGGGTATTTTTGGTTATGATGAGGGGCATTTGGCCCCTTCACATGGCCAGCCTCCTTCATGGATCACTGCCTTGTTGTGGCGAAGGGGCTTGCATAGCTCAATGAAGCTATGAGCTATGCCGTGCAGGGTCACCCAAGACGGACAGGTCATAGCAGAGAGCTCTGACAAAACATGATCCACTGGAGAAGGAAATGGAAACCCACTCCAGTATCTTTGCCATGAAAACCCCATGGACACTACCAAAAGGCAAAAAGATATGATGCCGGAAGATGAGCCCCTCAGGTCAGAAGGTGTCCAATATGCTACTGGGGAAGAGTGGAGGGCTAGTACTAGTAGCGCCAGAAAGAATGAGGCAACTGGGTCAAAGCCAAAAGGACACTCATTTGCTGATGGATCTGGTGGTGAAAGGAGAGTCTGATGCTGCAAAGATACTCCATAGGAACCTGGAATGAATGAATCAAGGCAAGCTGGATGTGGTCAAACAAGAGATGACAAGACTGAACATCGACATCTTAGGAATCAGTGAACTAAAATGGACAGGCATGGGTGAATTTAGTTCAGATGACCATCAGGTATACTACTGCGGGCAAGAATCCCTCAGAACAAATGGAGTAGCCTTCGTGGTCAATAAAAGAGTAGGAAAAGCAGTACTGGGATACAATCTCCAAAATGACACAATGATCTCAGTTCAAATCCAAGGCAAACCATTCAACATCACAATAGTCCAAGTCTATGCCCCAACCACTGGTGCTGAAGAGGCTGAAGTTGACCAGTTCTATGAAGGCCTACAACACCTTCTAGAATTAACTCCAAAAAATGATGTCCTTATCATCATGGAGGATTGGAATGCTAAAGTAGGAAGCCAAAAGATAACTGGAATAACAGGCAAGTTTGGCCTTGGAGTACAAAATGAAACAGGGCACAGGCTGGTTGAATTTTGTCAAGAGAATACGATGGTCATAGCAAACACTCTTTTCCAACAACCCAAGAGACGACTCTACACATGGACATCACCAGACGGTCAACACAAAAATCAGATTGACTATGTGCTCTGCAGCCAAAGATGGAGAAGTTCTATACAGTCAGTAAAAACTAGATCAGGAGCTGACTGTGGCTCAGATCATGTGCTTCTGGTTGCAAAAATTAGGCTCAAGTTAAAGAAAGTAGGGAAAAGCACTAGGCCACTCAGGTATGACCTAGATCATATCCCTGATGAATATGCAGTAGAGCTGACAGATTTAAGGAATTAGATTTGATAGACAGAATGCCTGAAGAACTATGGACGGAAGTTCGCAACAAGAGAAAGATACAAACAATTGAATGCAGAATTCCAGAGAACAGCTAGAAGAGATAAGAATGCCTTCTTAAATGAACAGTGCAAAGAAATAGAAGAAAACAATAGAATAAAGAGGACCAGAGATCTCTTGCAGAAAATTGGAGATATGAAGGGAACATTTCATGCAAAGATGGGCATGACAAAGGACCAAAATGGCAGGGACCTGACAGAGGCAGAAGAGATTAAGAAGAGGTGGCAAGATTACACAGAAGAACTATACAAGAAAGAGCTTAACGTCCCTGATAACCACGATGGGGTGGTCACTGACCTCCTGGAATGTGAAGTCAAATGGACCTTAGGAAGTCTGAGCAGTAACAAAGCTAGTGGAGGTGACAGCTCAGCTATTCAATATCCTAAAAGACAATGCAGTTAAAGTGCTACACTTCAATATGCCAGCAAATTTGGAAAACTCAGCAGTGGCCACAGGATTGGAAAAGGTCAGCTTACATTCCAATCCCAAAGAAGGGCAATGCCAAAGAATGTTCAAACTACCGCACCATTGCACTCATTTCACATGCCAGCAAAGTGATGCTCAAAATCCTACAAGCTAGGCTCCAGCAGTATGTGGACCGAGAACTACCAGAAGTACAGGCAGGATTTCGAAGAGGGAAAGTAACTAGAGATCAAATTGCCAACATATGCTGGATCATGGAGAAAGCTAGGTAGTTCCAGAAAAACATCTACTTCTGCTTCATTGACTATGCTAAAGCCTTTGATTGTGTGGATCACAACAAATTGTGGCAAGTTCTTAAAGAGTTGGGAGTACCAGACCATCTTATTTGTCTCTTGAGAAACCTATATGCGAGTCAAGAAGCAACAGTGAGCACTGGACACGGAACCACTGATTGGTTCAAAATTGAGAAAGGAGTTCGACAAGGCTGTATACTGTCGCCCTGCCTATTTAACTTATATGCAGAGCACATCATGAGAAAGGCGGGGCTAGATGAATTGCCAGTTGGAATCAAGATTGCTGGGAGAAATATCAACAACCTCAGATATGCAGATGATACCACTCTCATGGCAGAAAGTGAAGAGGAACTAAAGAGCCTCTTGATGCGGGTGAAGGAGGAAAGCGCAAAAGTTGGCTTGAAACTCAACATTAAAAAAACTAAGATCATGGCATCCGGTCCTCTCACTTCGTGGCAAATAGATGGAGAAGAAATGGAGGTAGTGACAGATTTTATTTTCCTGGGCTCCAAGATCACCGCAGATGGGAACTGCAGCCAAGAAATTAAAAGACGCTTGCTCCTGGGGAGGAAAGCTATGGCAAATCTAGACAGCATACTAAAAAGAGACATCACCCTGCCAACAAAAGTGCGTATAGTCAAGGCTATGGTTTTCCCAGTTGCAATGTATGGCTGTGAAAGCTGGACCATAAGGAAGCTGAGCACAAAAGGATTGAGGCCTTTGAATTGTGGTGCTGGAGAAGACTCCTGCGAGTCCCTTGGACCGCAAGGTGATCAAACTGGTCAGTCCTAGAGGAGATCAACCCTGACTGCTCTTTAGAAGGCCAGATAGTAAAGATGAAACTCAAATACTTTGGCCACCTAATGAGAAGGAAGGACTCCCTGGAGAAGAGCCTAATGCTGGGAACAATAGATGGCAAAAGAAGAAGGGGACGGCAGAGGATGAGGTGGCTGGATGGAGTCACAGAGGCAGTTGGTGTGAGCTTGAGTGGACTCCGGGGGATGGTGGAGGACAGGAAGGCCTGGAGGAATGTTGTCCATGGGGTCGCGATGGATCGGACACAACTTTGCGACTAACAACAACAACACATGGCCAGCAGCACACTTTGCAAACTTTCAGTGTCAGCTAAATATCTTTATATTGAAAGCTAGTATGGTGTGGAGGTTAGAAAAAAGTATCTGCTGACTCCTGAAGTAGCATGTAATGCCGGTATTAGGACACCGCAGCAATGGCGAGGTCCCTCCAGAGGATGTCAAGCTTCAACCCCCATCAAGCCTAGTCAGCATGCCCAATGGTGAGGAGTGGTGGGAGGTGCAGATCAACAACTTCTTTAGTTCTTGCACTGGGGTGTTTTGCACAGGCATTGCCAACTGCATTTGATCTGGGATCTAAATTATATGACAGAAACAAGTGAAGCAGTGCAATACATTTCAGATTTTCATGCAATAAGATAACCTCCTCCAATCCATTAAAATACCTTTGGATGAGAAATTAGACTCCTATTTTCTGCCATTTGATGGCAGTGGGAGAAACTTTCCTATTTCTGCTCCACTGCATCACCTACCAAATTGTCTTGCTTTCATAACATTCAGTTCAGAAACAAAGTACACTCCGAAATACAGTTCTTTGAGAGATGAAGAGATTTATCTTTTCAAGTGCCAGCTGCTAAACTCCTGTGTGTAGGAGTGTGAGGAACAGTTCAAGTGCTATTTAACTTTGTAGTAGTGTTGAAAATATGGTGAAAAAAGTAAAGCCAATATATCACAACCAAAAAAAGGGGTCCGGCAGGTTATATCTTCAAAGACTTATTCCTTTCCACTTACCCAAAAAAGTTGGTAAAACTTCTTGCCTAAAATTTTTGTTGTTGCTGACGACAAAAGAGTAAATGTATACATGGAAATGGCAGCTGAAATCAGCTGAAAATAAAATGCACAATAGTCATTGGATCCTTCCATGGTGATATGTATTTGCAAATAGGATGCCTATGATTTTTATTAAGTTTATAAACAACACCCTCTGTCTACCAAGCATCTGAGATGATGTGCAATACAAATCAGTCATAGACTTTAGCATATAAAATAAGAATGGAAGAACAAATAAAATGTATCAAGCTAAATCACCATAAAACATTCTATGATTTATAATAGATAACCAGCACCAAAATTATTACATAATCCATTGTACCTAGCTTCTCAGAACCTGGTGAAGAATTTTTCATTTCTTGCCATGACCTGTCTGTTTTGATCTGCTAAGAGAAAAGACACATAAGTAGAAAGAGGTCACCCTAGAATAGGTAACAGTAGGGGAGTAATCTCCTCAGTCCTTAGATCTTTACAGAAATTACAAAATAATGGTACATGACCTGCTGTTTCAATGCTGCCATCTCCATATGGACATATTCAATTTTCCAAAGGGATTTTTAAAAATCAACCTCAGGTTGATTCAGTAGAGTATATTCAGCCTTGCATATATAAACCTCATCTATATTTTAGAGCTATTAAATTTTACAGATATCATGCCAATATATCAAAGAACCCTAGGTAGAAAATGACCTAGTTGTGTGTGTGTGTGTGTGTGTGTGTGTGTGATTTTTTTTTTTGTTTCTTTCGCAATAGCCAAAGTTTTCTATTGTTCAATAGCATATAGGCACTGTTTAATTAAGGATTTTGCTTTTTTGAGTACTAACTTTAATAAGTGCTGTGGTGATAGACCCAAAAAATGAAGTTTTGCAATGGCCCACTGCATCAAAGGACTCGCGTAAGAGTCCTGAAAGATTAAGGATTGCTCAGGAGTTCTGGGCTGCCATGGGTTATGCCCAAAACTGTGCTGAGTTGGCCATCAATAAGGTGGTCCATGGGGGTGAAGGGTGAACTAGCCTAGGTTGGACAGAGAGCAATTTCACTTCCTCCAGGAAGATGCTGTTTCTGAAATGGCCCTGTCTCGAATACCACTGTTCCACACCTTCTTCACTGGAGAAGAAAAGAGGACAGGCAAATCTGTTGGTTTACAGTTTTCCTTTTCCACATGGGAGCAGTTGAAGCCTGCTCCTCTATCCCTTGGAAGTACCACCTGGTACTTGGTTGCTGCCACTTTCCAGCAATCTTGTTCTCTGTGATATGAATACTTCCCTACCTCAATACTTCATTGAGGTAGGGAACAGCACACAAGGAAATCTTGTTATTCTAGATCTGAGATGGAAAGGCAATTGCTATCCTTCCCAAGTCCTCAGTGGACTCCAAATGAGGTGGCTGAGTTTGGCTTGGGAGAAGGACATGGTGTGGGCCACCTACAAAGACCGAGTCTCTGTGGGGCAGATAGGCAACATCCATAAGCTTATTTGTTCTGTGTGCTGAAGGTTCCCATACATGGTGTGCATAGTGCATTACTGTGAACAGTCAGTCTGCTATATTTTGCAATACCTGAAGTTTCCAAACACTTTTCCATCTAAATATTTCACACCCAAATAAATGTGAAATAATTTCAAATAAATGTAGTCAATTTATTTATTTTAGGATTGGTGGGGTTTTAATGTTTCTAAACCACCCAGGGAGCCCTCTGGGCTATTGGGGTGGTATATAAATGCAATAAAGAAATACATAAATAAATAAATATCCATTTGTTCAATACAAAGCATTGTCTACAATCTTCATAATCTCATTAGTTTCCCCCAAAAATATCTGCCCATTTTTTCCAGCTTGTTTGCAATTTAAAATAGCTGTTGAGCATTTCATGTGACACTACATTGTATTTAGTCTGCTAAGATGCATATTGATAAATAATTGAATTTGCAAGATACATGCCATCCATTACTATTCTATAAGAATAGCCTATTCAACCATGAACATGCATCAGACTGCTTGAAATGATGTGCTGGGTGAACATATTTCAATTTTGAGCAACTGGAAATGTGTGATAAACTTTCCACTTCTTATTTCACCACTGCTTTGTGAGTGATCGAGCTTGCTTTCCCATGTATGCTTGCTTTTCACTGAACTCCATATTGGGATGCATGGATTTTGTTTAAGTTGTTCCATCTGCATTTCACATTTTTGGGGTATTATTTACTCCATCATAGAAACATAGAAACAGAGCAAGTCAGAAGTGACCTCCTGAGCCATCTAGCCTGACCCCCAGCTCCAGCCAGCTCCACTCATGACATGCCTGCCATGTGCATGTCCAGCCTATCCTTGAACTCCCTCACTGATGGGGCTTCAACTACCCCATAGATCATCTGCTCATTGCGGATGTTTTCATTTTTATTAAATTTCATTGTAGTAATTTTCACTGCATATTAGCTCTTGTGTGAATCAGTGCAAATCCTACCCAAAAGTGAGAAACCAGTCTGCCAGTCTACAGAATTCATATGACTTGGGAAAAGACAATCCACTATGGAATCCACAGGTCAGATTCTGAGAAAGCTGCATTCATTTGAATTCAATCCAGATTTCTCTTCTTACGTACAAGAAAGGACTAAACAAGGGAAGGTCAGGTGACCCCAACAATGTTCACAGCAAGCTGAAACAATGGGCAGCTGTTTGTAGAAGAAACTGATCCAAGTATGTAGAGTTTAGACACTGCTCTTTACTTTAGCAATACACATTGGATTTTTGTTGTTGTTGTTGTTAGTTGCCAAGTCGTGTCCGACCCATCGCGACCCCATGGACAACATTCCTCCAGGCCTTCCTGTCCTCCACCATCCCCCGGAGTCCATGCAAGCTCACACCAACTGCTTCAGTGACTCCATCTAGCCACCTCATCCTCTGCCGTCCCCTTCTTCTTTTGCCATCTATTGTTCCCAGCATTAGACTCTTCTCCAGGGAGTCTTTCCTTCTCATTAGGTGGCCAAAGGATTATTGGGTATGAAATACTTAATTAGCAATCAGAATTTGATTTGATTTGATTTAATTTAATTTGGATAAAATGGTGTCCCTCTGCTGGCATTGATGGCATCGTGCAACAGCATGACTGTGGTACCCCCTGCTTTTTCAACCTAAGAGCCAAACTCCATTTTGGGGGCTGTATTAAAAGCTTCCTGGCATTCTGTCTTAGGAAAGGCAGTTCTGACTTCTGAGAGAGTTTTGCCTGTTGGGTGGCATAGAAACAAACAAACAAACAAACAAACACATAACATAACATAACATGTAGAAAGCAGCTAGGCACCATGGGAGACTTGTACAGGCTACGGAAGAGAAAGCTCACCCAGGCAGAAAGTGCTCAGAGCCATGGCTCCTTCCCTATTTCCCCTGCAGTCTTCTGAAGTCAGCTTTTGCCCCCGCAGTATCTTTAAATCTTCGCCTAGTCAGTTTAATAGATTGACACCGCTGCAGGGGAAGATTCATAAGGGAAGATTTAACTTGCTGCAGGTACATGGGGAAATGAGTGGGATGAAGTCCAACCATCATGGGATTTCTTTTCTTAAGCACTGACTTTGTCCATGCAGTCTTCTTATCTCAAGAGCTTTGCAAATCTGCCATGGCTGTTCAGCTTTGTCTTTATACCTCTTTAATTAGCTTAGCCTTTCCTCAAAGAATTCTGAGCTGCTGTGAAAACATGCTGTTGTAGATTCTCTACTGTGGCAGGAAAGTGCACCCTGTGTGCTCATAGATCTCCATCTGCCACAGCTTGTAATAGCACTTTTGTGCCCTTGCAGGGCTCTGGACAGCAGCCAGCAGACCTACTTTCAAGTGTTTAAAAATCACAAATGAAAGCTCTGTATAGCTTTGTTAAGCATGAAGTGATAATGCAATAGAAGAATTCTGGGTGTTGTACAATAAAACAACATTCCAAAATAAAATCACTCCACCAGAAACATTCACATTTTTCCAGATGTTTGGCAATATGAACAGATCTTTTTTGCGAGATGTCTTATTCTCTCATCCAGAGTCCTTCTCATCCTCCAAACGCATGTTGAATTTTATTTTTTCTCTACCAAAAGGAAAAGTAAGATAATAAACTCTTGCACTTAGATTTTGGGTATTATGAAATGGCAGCAAAATGCTAGCTAGATTATTGTTACTGTGTTGTAATAAACCAGATTGATTAGAGTTGAATAGAATAACAAGTGTACTATTGCAGATCGTAGATTCATAAAATCATAGAATAGTAGAGTTGGAAGGGGCTAGAAGTCCATTGGGTCCAACCCCCTGTTATTTCAGGACACTAAGTTATACCATGCAGTTTAGGTGAATGTCTCCAGTGAGGAAGAACCCTTGTTCTTCTTTGTGACAGCCTTTGAGGTACTTATAGAAGGATACCATGTGTCCCCTCAGTCTTCTCTTCTCAAGCCTGAACATGCACAGTTCTCTCAGTCTCTCCTCATAGGGTAGTGTTCCCAAACTCTGGATCATTTTTGTTACCCTCCTCTGAACCTTTCTAATTTTTCTGCATCTTTTTAAAACTTAGGTACCCAGAACTGGAAACAGGACTCCAGGTGAGGTCTGAATAGTGTTGAGTATAATGGAACTAGTAATTCACTTGTTGTGGAAGTGATGCTTCTGTTAATGCAGCCCAAAATAGCATTTGCTCATTTTGTAGCTCCATTACATTGTTGGCTCATATTTAGCTTGTGATCTACAACAACTTCAAGATCCTTCTCATTTGCAGTATTGTTGAGCCATGTGTCCCCCATCTTGTAATGGTGCATCCAGTTTCTTGTTCCTAAGCGGAGAATTTGGCATTTGTCTCTACTGAATTTCATTATGTGTTCTTTGCCCAGCATTGTAACCTATCCAGATCATCCTACATCTTATCTCTGTTTCCCAGGGTATTAGCTATTCCACCCAGCTTTGTGTCATCTGCAAATTTAATGATCTTTCTGTGCACTTCCTTATCTAAAATTTTAATAGAAATGTCAAGAGTACTGGTCTCCATATGGAACCCTTTGGCAACCCCCTTTTCACCTCTCCCCAGTTTGAGAATATGCCATTGATGGACACTCTTTGAGTTTGTAGTCAATTGTGGATCCACATAATGGTTGCATTATCTAGCCCACTTGTTGCTAGTCTGATAATCAGTATGTTATGGGGCACTTTGTTGAAGGCTTTGCTAAAGTCTAGATAAATTACGTCCACAGCATTCCCCTAGTTCATTTGCAGGTTACCCAGTCAAAAAATGAAATTAGATTAGACTGACATGGAGAAATCCATGTTGGCAGTAATTAATACATTGTCTTCCAGGTCTAGTTTATAATTTGCTTTAGAATTTTTCCAGGGCTTGATGTCAGAAAAACTGGTCTATAGTTCCCAGGTTCACCTCCCCCCCCCCTTTCTTGTAAATTAGGGTGACATTAGTCCTTCTCCAGTCATCTGACACTTCTCCTGTCTTTCATGAATTATTGAAGATAGTTGTTCAGCAAGCTCTTTTATGATTCTGGGATAAAGTTCATCAGGCCCTAGAGATATGAACTCATTTAGCCCAATTAGACAATCCTTGACCATTTGCCTGTCATTCTTGGACTGGCACTCTGCCCCTACAGCAATACCTTCATCAAGAGGATTGTAATTCTTCTTTTGGGAGAAGACTGAGCCAAAGTAGGAGCTGAGAACATCTGCCTTTTCTTTGTCATCTGTTATCATTGTTCCATCCATGGTGAGTAGTTGAATACCCTTCTCTTTCTTTTGGTTTGAATGTATTCGAAGAAGGCTTTTGTGTTCTTTTTAGCTTTCCTCACTAGCCTCAGTTCATTCATCACTTTATAGTTCCTGGCATGACCCTTACAGTTCCTTCCTACATGCTAATATTCTTTCTTTGTAGCCTGGCCTTTCTTCAACCTTTTATACATGT
The DNA here is from genome assembly GCA_023646645.1 of Varanus salvator macromaculatus. Lineage (NCBI taxonomy): Eukaryota > Metazoa > Chordata > Lepidosauria > Squamata > Varanidae > Varanus > Varanus salvator. The sequence goes on along the minus strand of JAIXND010000767.1, from coordinate 98,841,118 downwards.
CCTCGTTTATTTCCAGATTTCTCTTAGCGTTTATGAAGCCACATGGGTTTCCTCAGTTATCTACTACTCTCTTTCTTTATTGGAAATCTTTGTAATTGTGCCTGAAGCATTTCTTTTTTAAAGATATCCCACCCTTCTTGGGATCCTTTTCCCTTTAGAGTGGTTTGCCATGGGAATTTGTTATCATCACCCTGCAGTTGGCTTTTTGAAATCCAGGATGCATGTTTGATTACATTTAGTCTTAGTTTCCTTTATTATTGAGAATCCCCCCAGAGTTACCCTAGCTGTGATGTTGACTATATCTTCCTTGTCAATTAGGATAAGGTGGAGTAAAGCTGTACCTCTCCTTCCAACTTCTACTTTCTGCTGGAAAGACTTATCAGCAACACATGTTAGGGACCATGCTTGGCAGATTTGTCTCCCAAAAGATATCAGGGAAATTGAGATTCGCCATAACGAGGACATTGTGCCTCCATGAAATACTAGCAATTTGTTTTCTGAAAGTTTCATCTTTAACCTCACTTTGGTTGGTTGTACAAAAGTAGACTCCAACTAGTATGCTCGTTTTATTCATTTTGTCATTTATATTAATCTATTTACACTTTACGGGATTACTGTTCTCTTCTTCCTTTATTTCTTTGCAGAGATATGTATCTTTATAATTAACTCTGCCTCCTTTTCTGCTACTTCTATTCTTTAGGTTATTAGCCTGCAATTCTTATTTGTATTTTAAGTTCTATTTTATACTACTTTGTATTTTATTTTGTATGTAACCTGCCCAGGGAGCTATATGACTAATGGGGTGAATTAGAAATTTAATACATACTAATAATAGATAATTTTTGAATTCCATTCATGCTAAGGCTAACCAGTGTGTATTTCCCCATGTCTCCTCAACTATCCTTTTTGAAAATTGGAACTACTGATGCCACCCTCCAGTCCTCTGGAAACTCACCCATTCTCCATGAGGCCTCAAAAATTGAGGCCAATGTGTGCAAGACTACCCCTACCAACTCCTGATGTACCCTCGGGTGGTTAGGGGCAGGTGACTTTGTAGCATCCAGTGCCCTGAGGAGATCCTCAACTTCTACGCGGGGTGACTCTAATCTGTGCACCTAAATCCCCTGCCTCATCTGGTCCCCCATGTAGATCACCCATGTTCTGCTTTGGGGAGAATGCAGAGGCAAAATAATAATTTAGCATCTCTGCCTGTTCCCTCACATCAGTCACTGGATCCCCTTCCTCATTATTTTATTTATTTATATTGCCTTTATAGCCTGCCTTTTTCCTACAAAGGGCTCAAGGCAGCTTACATCTCCTCCTCCATCTTATCCCCACAACAACAACCCTGTGAAGTAGGTTGGGCTGAGAGTCTGTGACTGGCCCAAAGTCACCCAGTTGGTTCCATGGCTGAGCGGGGACTAGAACCCAGATCCTCTGAGTCCCAGTCCCATGCTCTTAACCACTGCACCACACTGGCTCTCCCACCACCTGTCTCCCCTTCCTCTTGCTATTTACATGTTGACAGAAGCCCTTTTTGTTGTTCCTGATTTTCTTTCCAACTCTCAGCTCATAAGGAGCCTTAGCCTTGCAAAGAATCCTTCTGCAATGGACCTCCTTCTCCTGGTATACCCTTTTCTCTCCTTGTCCCAGTGCCCATTACCTACAGAGGTTCTTCTTATATCTAATCCCTCATACCACCCCTTTTTTTGCATCCATGGCGGTGCTCTTCTTTGCCTCCCCACCTTGTTTACTAGTGGTATCATCAAGCCTTGCACCTCTAAGACCTCCCTTTTGAGTGCCATCCACCCCTCCTGAATTCCTTTGCCTTCCAATACCCTCTCCCAGGAGATTTTCCCCAGTCTGGCCATTAACTGACCAAAGCTGGCCCTCGTGAAGTCCCAGCTTCTAGTGTTCAACCTGCTGCACGTCCCCATTCCCCTGATCTCAAAGCAAAGCATGGAGTGATCACTCACATCCAGAGCTCCCCTGATCTGTACCCCATCTATCAGCTCATTCCTGTTGGTCAAACCAAGCCAAGGATATCCTCTGCCCCCCATTGCCACCCTGATCCTCTGTGTGAAAAACCTCTCTATAGCATCTAGGAAGCAACATGACCTGGCCGTCATCACCAAGTGAGTCTCACAACTAGTAACTGGAAGATTGAATTCTCCCATAATTACTCTATCCCTCCCTGAGATAGCCTTCAATCTTGTCTGTCAGGGCATCATCCAAAGTCTCAGGTCAATAACATACCCCCACTGTCAGGTCCCTCCCCCTGCCAAAACCCTTTAGTTTTACCCAGACTGGCTCTACCAGATCCCCATCAGAACCACCTTCTATCTCAGTGCATCCTATCCCTTCCCTGACATAAAATGCTATGTCCCCACCCCTCTTTCCCTTCCTGTCCTTTCTAAACAGGACATACCCCTCTATGTTTGCATTCCAGTCTTGCCTTTCATCCCACCAAGTTTCTGTGATCTCCACCAGGTCATACCCTGCTGTTCCGAGGAGAGCCTCAAGTTCTTCCTGCTTATTTCCCATGCTCCTAGCATTGGTGTACATGCATCTCAGCTCTTTCCCAAAGATTCTTTGGGTCCCTCTGCCTCCTCCTTCTTCCCATCTTCCTTGATACTGGTTCCCTCTTCAAAGGAGTCCTGCCAGCCCCTGCAGTATCTCTAACACCCTGGCCACAAAACCCTGGCCCTCTCCTCTCACTTGTCCAATCAGGACAAGTTCCTGGGGGAGCGGGGCCTGACCTCCCCCCCACCCCCGGATCAGTTTAAAGTCTTCTGGACAAAGCTTGCTAGAGCTTTCTGAAGGACCTTTTCCCCATCCTCATGAGGTGCACACCATCCATTGCCAGAAGTCCATTGGCAAGAAACTGGGTGCCATGGTTGAGGAACCTGAAGCGTTCCTTCTGGCACCACAACCTGAGTTGTTCACCTCAGCAACCCTCCTTTCCCTGCCTGTCCCAAATCCCCGGACTGTCAAGCTAGAGGGAAAGGTCACTTGGGCCTTTAGGTCCCTGAGGTCCCTGAGTTAGGCCCACCTAGAATTTCTTTCATTCTTGCAGTATATAATCCTTTGTCAGTTGAAGTCTTGCCCAGATGTATGTCTCCCTCCCCTATAAAATTCAGTTTAAAGCCTTCCAGATAAACTTTTTCATGGTGTGGCCAAGCACATCCTTTCCTGTCTTTTCAAGGAATCCATTGCTTTCAAGGAAGCTTGGCCAAGAATCCAAATCTCTCATGACTGCACCACCATCATAGCCAGCAATTCACATGGAGTATCCCCCCACCCCCTTCATCTTCTCCTCTTCTGCCAGTTGGAAGGTCTGAGGAGAAAACTATTTGGTCCCCAATGTTCCTGATTTTCCTCCCTAAGGTTTTGAAGTCTGATGTAGTTTCCTCAAAGCTCCTTTTGGCAGTGCTGTGAAGTTCCCACATGAATGAGAAGGGAGGGATGTGTGTCAGTGGGTTGTATATCAGTAGGTTGTATGAGCATCCGTAGTCTGTTGATTATATCATTGATCTTTGCTCCATGGAGACAGCACTCCTGAGGATTCCAAGGGTCTTCCCAACATATGTTTTTCCATCTCATACAATAGGGAATCTCTGACAATTATCACTCTCCTCTGTTGTTGCAAACTTTGGTATCTTTCTTTACGTGATTGACTTTTTCCCTCTTTTTCAGAGTTACTCAGTGAGTCATATAGTTCCTTCGAAGTGGGTTTCTCACTTGTCTATTCCTCAAGTAACTTACACAGAATTCCACTGCTTGCAGCAGTGCGGAGTGTCTTCTAGTGCTCCTGTCTCCATTTTCCAGGGAGTTTCCTCATTTTCCTTTCCCTCTTCTTCTACCTCAACTTGTTGATGCACTTCTTGCTTCTGTTCTACTCTTAGCTGTTGTAGTTCCACCACATTGTCTAAAATCTCTTCATCTTCTTTTATTACCACAGTGTGGACACACTCTGTTCTAGTGCTCTCACTGTTTCTTCTATCAAGGGCTACAAGCTTGTACTTGTAGGCCATGTTGCTCTCAGGTAAGAAAAGTAACATTGCACAGATGTTGCAAGTTGCAACCATTTTGGAGTCTTCTCAGTCCATCCTTTGTGCTACTTTTTGGAATCTGTTTTGGTGAGCAGTTGTGACAACTGGTGCTTTTTCCTGTCTACACTAAAGACTAATAGTGCAGTCCAAAAGTAAATGGGAGTGTGTCACAAGAAGAAAACAAATAGGTGGGGGGAACTAAAGAGAAAAGGGTAGAAGTAACATAGAGACCACCTTCATTTCTGCTCTTCTGTCTTTGATACTGTATTAGCAGTATCCACCTCACCAGCATTTATTTGCTGAAAGTCTTTATTATTGCATTCAAATCTCTGAACATACACAAGCAAAATTTATTTATTTATTTATTTATTTATTTAAGAGTTTTTTTTATGCTGTCCATTACTGAGGTCTTGGGACAATTTGACAGTAGACAGAATAGAGCAAAATAAAGCACAGCATCCTAATTAATTCCTAGCAATGAAACCCATATTAAAATGACAATCAAACCTTAAAATATTGGGAAAATAAAATGTTTTAGCCTGGTGCCAAAAATAATAAAGCAACAGTACCAGACACACCTCTTTGGGGAGCATATTCCATAACTGGGGTGCTACTGCAGAGAAGTCTCTTCTCCTGATAACCACCCTCCTAATCTCCTTCAAGGAGGGCTCCTGGAGAAGGACCTCCCCACCAGAACTTCAAGGGTGGCAGGCACATATGGAAGCAGATGCTCCTTCAGATAACTAAGTTTTAAGCCATTTAAGCCTTTATAGGTCATCACCAACACCTTAAATTAGGCCTGGACTTCAATTGGTAGCCAGTGTAGGAGGTAAAGGAACGGAGTTATGTGTACATACCTGCCCATCCCTGTTAATGACCTGGCAGCTCTATTCTGAACCAATTGAAGTATCTGGACCATCTTCAAGAGCAGCCCCACATAGAGCACATTACAATAGTCCAGTCAGGAAGTTACCAGTGCATGGGTCACCATTGCCAGGCACTGCTCATCCAGATAGGGGTACAGTTGATAAATCAGCTGAAGCTGAAGGAAAGCGCTCCTCACCAAAACTGTCACCTGGGATGCCAGGAACAGCTCCTGTTCAAGAAGCACTCCCCAACTGTGCACCCTGTCCTATAGGGGAAGTACAACCCTGTCCAGAACAGGGCTAGAGACACCTACCTGGAAGGCTGGACTGCCTAGCAGCAGGACCTCTGTCTTGTCTGGATTAAGCCTCAATTTATTGGCCTTCATGCAGTCCATCACCCTGGCCAGGCACGGGCTAAGGACAGCCACTGCTTCACCTGGACAAGATGTAAAGGAGAGGTAGAGCTGGGTGTCATCAGCATTCCTCTGCATCTCTCTCTGAGGGAGGAATGCTGTGGAAGTAGACATGCCTTTGCTTCTCCCACTCTGTCCCTAACTGGTCCATCCAATGATAGTGACGTCAGACTATTTCAGTCTACCTCATCAGGGGGTGGGAGTTCCCCATCTGAAATACTAGCCATTTCCAAGTCTCCTCCCTTAGTATGTGGTTCCCAGGATTAGGTTGACTGGGCCTTTTGTCTGTCCTTGAGCTAATCTCTCCCACAACTAAGCCATGCAGGATCTAAAGACCTTGAACTGCAGCTGGGGTTTGGACAGTTTCAACAATCATCTCATTATCAGAGGCTGAATAGTTTGTTCCGCCAGGATAGTTTGCCTCCCATGCATATTTCTGAACTGTCAGTCCTGCCAAAATGGGTCACCTCTCATGCATGTGCCTGTGATCTATATGTATGCTCATAACAGATAGGATGCCCATTGTGGGACTCCATGCACCAATCTGGAGAAGCTTCAGTCATTGAGTCTGTGTTTAGTTCTTCCTAGCAAATAGGAAGAAAGTGAAGCACTAGAGACTGATAGGGGTTCTTCCCCACAGCTGAAAGACTTGACCCTGGGGAGAATCCACGTTATCAGCAAGGACTTCATCCCTGCAAATAGGCCAGCAGGATGAAGTATTTGTTGGAAAGGCTGTTTCCAACAATGTCTCCTTTGGTCTTCCATCAGAAGAAGAAAAGACGTAAATACCCAGTCAGGTACAGTAACAACTGGAGGGAGAGGTTTTCTTCCCAGGACCCAATGTCCAATATGGACCCTTAGCAGCCACCACCCTGTATGTAAATCACTGTAACATCCAGTAGCATCTGTAGGGGACACTTCACCAACCATTTAAAAAGCCTTCTATCATATTTGGAACACTGAACTTTGTGGGGCTTCCCAGGTGAGCTGTCCTTTCAGAATTTGCCTTTTGTGTCCTGTATCCTCTGGCAGAACACGTGGGCTGGAGCTGGTTTTGGAAAACTTTATTGATATTTCTGAAAGACAAGAACCAATTATGACAGTGAAAGGTTTTGTTGCCCTGACTTTTGAGGGCCAGGACAGGAGACACAAGAAAATTCAGAGAATTCTGTGCAGTCACACAATTGGATCACATGGTTAGTTGAACAATTGCTTACACCATATGTGAACAATGCAGCCCAGGTTCTATAAGCAATAAGCAGGTAGTTCCTGATCCTGGTTCACTTCTCCATTGCTTGCATTTCTTCTGCCTTCAGGATTTTGGTTATAGTGGGAACTGGCAGCATACCATGAGTGGAGAAGGAGAATTTATATTCTTTATTATATAACAGAGTCTGGCTAATGCTTCCACTTATCCCTCCATTGCTCACTGCCTCACAGCTCCGTAACCTGAAAACAAAACCTCCCAAAATCACTACGTGTGAGGCACTGTATAAATATGAGTATGTATGCAATGCATTAAAGTGTTGCTATCTCATACTATGGGCTTGGACTTTTACCTAATTCTTGAATCAGAAGTGTGTGTGTGGGTGAGTGGGTGTTTCCATCAATTCATCTGTTAGAAGATGCATGCAAGAGAACAGTTCGGATCCAGAGTGGGTGTGACTGGTAAATAAAATACAGTAATTCCAGCTACATTCAGCAGAATAAAGGACTCTCTCTTATCAATATTGCTGTGGGAGTCTGGCTGGGTAGGGAATTATTTCTGCAACCTTCTATTTAGGAGGGTGTTATTTTTACCATGAGTACACATATTTTTAAAGCAGCATTTAGCAAATGGAACAAGATGACACCTTACACTGCTTTCTGAATTAGGGCCTTGACATTTAATGTGCATAGTACATATTGAAGTGACACTATTGATGGGAAAGATAGGAATAGTCAAACTTTTTAAATTATACCATGCACTGAGAATGTGCCAATATTATGTCTAGGCTTTTTGGCTAAATGCATTGTGTGAACTGCAGAAGACCTACCATCACTCTGCATAATCTCATTTATTTGTAGGTGAGATGAGATGGGGAAAGGTTATTCATCAGGGCTCCAGTTGTGGATATTAATATATCAGGAACAGGTTTTATGATGCTGGAGAAATAACATGGGAGGATCCAGTTATTCTACCAATCACTCTCCTGTCCTTTCACAAATGAAAGCAGGAAAGGCTGTCATTACTGAATATCTAGGACAGATGTAAGGATTCAAAGGTACATCTTCTGAAAATAAAAACAACAATAAAAATTAACAATATAAAATCAAAACAAAAACTCTTCTTAAAAAAAAAAATCCTCAGCATGTATTCTGTGGAGATGATGGTGATGATTTCAGAACTGGGCAGACTTTAGGCCCAGTTTCCACTGTTGCTCCCACTTACTTTCTTGCTTCCACTTGCTTTCCTGACAGGCAGAGACACAGGGGTCACAGGAAGACACCAGCATTAGCATTGACTGCTCCTCTTTTTCACCTCTTCAGGAGTGAGAGACAGCTGAACAAGCAGATTGCAATGGTAAAGAGGAGAAGCATTCCTAACGGGAAATTATCAGTGGGCCATTTTCTGAATTGTGCTCACCCATACTTAACTTCCTGCTGGTTCTGGTTAGAGCAATCTAATTTAGCTGGGAAAGTCCTTTAGTTGTTATTAAAACCACTGGGGTTCAAATCCTTGCCAATCTCCTGTGTGTCACTCCAGTAATTATGATTGGGTCTCCCTCTGTCTTCTGCCCATCCTTGTTTTATTGATCTGAGAAAAATCACTTGAAGCTTTGTCTAGAAGAAGACGCCCATCAAGAATTTGCCTGAAAGATTAGAGCAAATGTTTATTAATTCTGCAGTGTTTGCAGCAGTGGCAGTAGATACCTCTGGAATTCACAACAAATCAGTACTAATTAATGTACATAGAACATCTGAGGAAACATACTCTAGACCGGGATGACATCAATAACTTTCTTTTAAAAAATGTTTTATGATGTCTTTTTAAAAAATGCATCAAACTAACAAAAACAATACAGTTACTATAATAACAATGAACATAGCTAAACATTACTAATGAACATCAATAACCTTCGACCTATTACTAGCATTCCTTTTTTGGGCGAAGTGATCAAGCTGGTTGTGGCCGGGCAGCTCTGGGCTCTCTAGAGAAAACAGATGATCTAGATCCATTTCAGCTGGGCCTTAGGTAGGCCTTGTTTTGGAAGACAAACTTCCTTGGGCACACTGTGGGAAGGCCTCTGCCAGGAGAGAGCACAACCTCAGCTGCTTTCAATACCATCCACCATAGTATCCTTATGGAAAGTGTTGGGGTTGTCCTAATAAAAGTTATATTTTTATATGAAATGAATGAAAGAAAACATTGCCTTCCTGTACCTTTCAAATGTCCAGGGTTTTTCCATTCAGGATATATGAATGAGGTACCAGCCAGTCAATCACTTCCTCAAATGCGATGCACTCTTCATCTCCCATGACCGTTGCCTGCCTGCCGATCTGCTGCTGCTGCTGCCGCCGCCGCTGCCAGACTGTGCCACAGGGCTGGGATGCTGCCTGCTGCCACTGATTGTGCTGCCAGCAAGGCTGCTGCAGGCCCCACCCTTGCTGCTCTCACTGCCTTCGCCCCACACAGATGGCAGCTGTGTGGGAGGGGCAAGTGGGCACCAATTGCACTGATTTGAGGGAAGGGCCACAGCGGAGTGCCCTTATTACTGGCTGCAGCTAGGGCCAGCAGCCAAAGGGCAGAGCCGGGCCGGGCCACAGATGCTGTCTGCTTTTCTTTTTCTTTTTTCCTGTTGCGACTGTGGTTTTTTCTTTTCTTTTCTTTTCCATTCTTTTCTTTTTTAGATTTGAATTAGGATGACAGTGCCTGGGGAGCATGTGAGCACCACTATTGGAGTGGTGATGACAGGGGAAGATATGGCATTGGGAGGGTCTAACTTATCAGCAATTAAGAAGGAGGGACTGATGTTTAATATCTGTCCCCTCTTCTGGTTATTCCCCCACCTGGAAGTTTTCTGGGAGTGATATCCACTGCCCCCTGGGCCTGATGGTGCTGTTATTGAATACCAGGTCAGTCCATAATAAAACATCCCTCATCCACAATTTAATTGTGGAGGAGGGGGCTGACCTGGCATGTATAATGGAGACCTGGGCGGGAAAGGGGGATGATGTCTCTCTTACTCAACTCTGCCCACCCGGATACCTGATACAGCATCAGCCACACCCAGAGAGGAGGGGAGGGGAAGTCGCTCTGCTTTATCGAGACTCAATTTCCCTTGCTGGGCTTCCTGTCCCTTCGAGACTGAGCCTAGTGTGTTTGTACCTGGTGTTAGGCAATTGAGACAGATTAGGGATTCTGCTGGTATACCATGCACCCTCCTGCCCATCAGATTCTGTGCTTGAGCTGATGGAGATTGTCTTAGACCTGGTTTTGAGGACCTCAGAATGTTGGTCCTGGGGGACTTCAATTTCCCTCTCTGAAGGAAGTACGAAGAGTGTCTACCTGGAGGAGGGTCTTCTCTGCAGTGGCACCCATACTATGGAATCTGCTCCCCAGAGAGGTCCACCTGGTGTCGATGTTATATTCTTTCCAGTGCCAGGTAAAGACCTTTTTATTCTATCATTATTTTAACAATTAATGTTTTTAGATGTTTTAGGATTTTATTCTTTTTTTCACAGTCGCATTTTCTATAGTGAGATGTTTTATATTGTTTTAATAATTGTTTTATATAGTAGTTTTATATTTATTGTATTTTTATATCTTGTAAGCTGTCCTGAGTGCTTGAAGTGATAGGACGGGGTATAAATGTATGTAATAAATAAATAATAAATAATGAATGAATGCAGAGCAATGACTGCAGGGAGAAGTTACAGTGTAACTAGTCTGAATCCAAAAAAATGTATCAACGTACTAATTGCCTGGAAGGCGACACATGCTTCTTGTCAGCATCTCCCAGCAAATGGATACTGTTGCAAGCATATTCTTGCCAGGACTTCCTAAATAGCTGTCAGCTGCTTTTCCAGTTTACTTTTTATCTTTATGTTATTTCCTACTTCAGTCTGTAAAAACAAACTTTGGAACCTGTTAAAATCTGTAATTCTTGATAGCTTTATTTTTTTATCTGTCACTCAAGCACACGATGTGTCATAATGTGTTCCTGATGATTTCTTGACGTTTCTGTACTGTCCATGTGTGCTTCCATATTGTTCTTCATATCACCCATTCACAGTCTCATTCCCTTCCCTGCAATGAATGTGTTACAAAAACTCCATAGAAAACTCTGTATATGCTCAGTTCCTATGTAGTCAGTCTTAAACTGGCTACCTTTCAGTGCTGTTGTACTTAGGAATACCTGTTGGCTGTTAATCAACTGCTGAGCGCTTGACTCTGTGCTCCCTTTTGGATCCAGACATTCATTCTTTGCAGGTCTAAAATCTAACAAGAACTTGGTTGCGTTGGGAGTCAGGGGCACTGGTCTGCACCAGTTCTGTTCCTATCTTGCCAACCATCTCCAGATGGCAATGCTGAGAGACAGTTGCTCAGCACCATGGTATTTGTCCTGCAGGGCTTTATTCTGTCTGCCATGCTCTTTAACATCTACATGAAACCACTGGAGGAAGTCATCAGGAGGTTTGGCCTGAAGACACTCAGTACACCAATGACACTCATCATTACCTCTTGTTCTTGTCAAATCCAGGCGAGACAGTGACTGTTCTGAACTGGTGTCCAAGCTTGGTGAAAGTCTGGATGTGGGTCAATAAGCTGAAGGTTCCATCCAAATAAATGCTATTGCTGGGCAGTCCATATGTTTATCTGGAGAGTTTTCAACCTGTCCTGGATGGGGATGCACTTCCCCCAGAAAAGTCACAGAGTACTCCAGGATCCTGAGTTGACACTTTTTACACAGGTGGATTTGGCATCTAGGAGCACTTTTTATTAGCTTCAGCTGATTTATCAGCTACTTCCCTACTTGGATAAGGGGAGCCTTGCCATGGTTATCCATATGCTGGTAATCTCCTGCTTGGACTGCTGCAAGGTGCTCTGTGTGGAGCTGCCTTTGAAGATGGTCCAGACATTGCAATTTGTCCAAAATCAGGCAGTGCACCTGCTGATGAGGACCAGCATCTGCTAGCATATCATGTTGGTCTTTTGCAGGCTACATTCGCTGCCAGTTGCTGTCCATGCCCAATTCAAAGGGCTCACAATAACATACAAAGCAATAAAAAGCTTGGGGCCAGGCAGTCTGAGGCAGTGCCTTTCTCCATACATATGCTTCCCACAACACTAGTCTCAGGCCCTCCTTTGCATTCCCTTCCTGAATGAAGTGAAGGGAAATGGCAAGGATGGTGGCCCTTTCTTTCTTTATATATATAACATTTTAAACTAACACTAGAAAACATCAAACATGACAAACATTGGATTTACTGGATCAACCTCCTACTACATATTTTTTAACATTCTAAAGTCAAATTTCAAATCAATTTATAATAGTTTAAAAAACATCTCTAAGTTTACGCCAGGTCCTGTTTCTCCAACCAATTACAGAAAGAGTCCCAAGTTCGATAGAAATCAGTATCCATTTTCTCCTTCAACGATAAAGTCAAGCTATCCATTTCTGCACAGTCCAAGATCTTTCTTACAATCAATCCATCGGTGGGCAGCGAATATTGCTCATCAATATTGAGCAAATGCAATCCTCGCCACTGTGATTAGATGCAGTATCAGATACATTTCCTGTCTGTTAACATCTTCCTGTATGATGCCTAACAAGAGAAATTCAGGTTTAAAAGCAAAGGGTTTTTGTAATATTTCCTCCATCCATCTATGTATTTTAATTCAGTACTTTTTTGCATTATCACAAGTCCACCACATATGATAAAAAGTACCCACTTTATGTTTACATTTCCAACATCTATTTGACATATTTGGAAACATCTTAGCTAATCGACTTGGTGACAAATACCATCTATAGAACATTTTATATCAATTTGCTTTATATGAAGTTGCTAATGTTACTTTAATGTTTCTTTCCCATAGTTCTTGTCACTTTTCTAGTTCAACATTAAATCCAAAGTTTTGTGCCCATGTTATCATAGTTTCCTTAACATGTTCCCCTTCCATTTTCCTGTCAAGTAAAAAATCATATAATCTTTTAATAATTTTCTCATCTGTTTTAAGCATCATTTGATCAAATTCTGTTAGGTCTTTGTAGAACCCCCATGTTTTACAATCTTTAGCATATCTCGATTGCATCTGCACCTTATACCACCAGGAAATATTAAGTCCCTGTTCTTGTATTTCTTGCTCCAGTTTCAGGCCACCATCCTTATCCAAGATATCGCCATATCTTATGATCTTTTCAAAGTTCAAAGTACATTTGGATATACAAAAGCTTCCATAGGTGAAAGCCATCTTGGTAATTTATTATACAGTTTTAGCTTGTCAGTTTTACACTGACATTAAAGATCTTCTAATAAAATGACTCAGGAAGGACCCATGTGACTTACCTTTTTCATACCACATATAAGCATACCATCCCATCTGTAAGTCATGGCCTTCAAGATACAAAATTCTCTTATTTTGCAACGTCATCCATTCTTTTAGCCAAGTTAGAACAGACGCTTGATAATACAACATCCAAACAAGAAGACCAAAACCTCCATTCCTTGTAGCTTCCTGAAGCATTTTTAATTTAATCCTTGGTTTCTTTTTTCTCCAGATAAATCTCGAGATATGAAAATTTAAGTCAAAGATTTTTTTGTCAATTTTTACTGAAATCATTTGAAACAAAAACAGAAGTTTAGGTAATATATTCATTTTAACAAGTGCTATACTTCCCATCAATGATAATTGTAAATTGGCCCATTTTTCCAAAACACCTTTAATGTCCTTCAATAATTTATCATAATTATCTTCCTTCAAAGTGGTACATTTAGCTGTAAGATAGATTCCCAAGTATTTAAGCTTTTTAACAATATGCAAATCTACTTGTTCTTGCCGTCTTTCTTTTTGTTCTCACATAAGGTTTTTAACTAACAATTTTGTTTTTTCTCTATTTATTTTCATTCCCGTAACTTCACCATATTCCTCAATCCATTGTAGAGGTTTAGGCATTGTTACAAAAGGTTCCTCCATTATAAAAACCAAATCATCCACAAAGGCTTGCAATTTATAACTTTCGTCCCTAATTCTAGTTCCTTTGATGTCCTTGTCATCCCTAACACATCTATTCAGTACCTCTAAAATCAAAATGAACAAGAGGGATGACAGCGGACATCCTTGTCTTGTGCCCTTTTGGATCTCTATAGGGTTTGAAAGTTCTCCATTAATTAAGATCCTGGCTGACTGTTTTTGATAAATACTTGATACCACATTCATAAATTTTTCACCAAACTCCATTTGAATCATCTTTTGCTTCATAAATTGCCAATTAACATTGTCAAAGGCTTTTTGGGCCTCCATGAACAATAAAGCCATTGGTTTTTTGGTATGTATCTCATAATATTCTAAAATATTCAAGATGGTTCTCAAGTTATTCTTCATTTGTCTTTTTGGCAAAAAGCCATTCTGGTCTGGATGGATAAAGTCTATTAATAACTTCTTTAGTCTTTCTGCAATTATAGAAGCAAACATTTTGTAATTCACATTTAATAGTGATATAGGTTGGTAATTTTGAATCTGTGCTACATCTGTATCTTCTTTTGGCATTAATGTGATATTTGCCTCAGTCCAAGTAGTTGGTATTTTAGCATTTAACAATGCTTCATTGCATATGTCTTTTAAGAGTGTAGCAAAAATTGCTTCGAAAGATTTGTGAAACTTGACTGGTAGTCCATCTGGGCCAGGAGTTTTGTCATTCTTTTGTCGCTTGATTGCTTCTATTACTTCCTGCTAATAAACCAGGGAGATGGTTAGCACATAAAGTTAAGAAAAAAAAAAGAGAAGAGATTGATTGTGAAAATGAAAGATGGAGAAGGACAATTACATTCACAGAGTGCACAAATCAAGAAAATACTGGAAGACTTTTTTACAAAGCTATATCAGAAGGAGGAGATTCCAATTGAGAAAGTTAAAGAATATATTCGAAAGGAAGAATTACCAAAACTACCAGAAAAATACCAAAAATTATTAAATCAAGAAGTCACAATTATGGAAGTGGCCTTTTCTATTAGTGCATCCTGACTATAGAATTCAGTTCTGTATGAGATTAAATTCTTTCAGACACCAACTAAAGACATTCTTATTTCACAGGCACTTTGGAGTTGGAATCAGTTTGCTATTTGAATGGCTGGTTTAAAAGGTTTAATATGATTGTTACTGCCATTTTATGTTTTTATAATTTTATGGATTGCATATAATTACTTTTTAGTATTATCAGTTGCTTTAATTAGTCTAATGTTTCACCCCTCTCATTCTGTTTTATATTTAGTTTAGCCTACTTATTTTTCTTAATTTTGATATTAATTGCTTACTTACCTTGGTTGGCTATTATTGATTTTATTACATTAATTGATTTTACTGTATTGTATTGTGGTATTGATTATAGTATGAGCTGGCCAGAGAGCCCTATGGCTATTTGAGCAGAGTATAAATGATATAATATTTCCTGTTTATTATGTTTATGCCTATGTTTCCATTTTGCCTATGTTTCCATTTCAATTTATTATGTTTCCATATATCTCTACCAGACCACTCAGGTCATCAGTGGAAGCCTTCCTTTGTGAGCATCTGTAAATGAGGTGAGGGGGAAACTGGTGAGGAAAAGGGACTCCCCTTTGGAATTTGCATCAAAAAGAGGTGCAACCAGAACCCACTCTATCTTGCTTTTGATGCCAAGTTAAGACTTTTTTATTTAGTGTCTGTTTTTGGATTATAATTATTAGCCTTGCTGCTGGTTTATTGTTTTATTGATTATACTGTGTTTATTCTCTTGTTGTATTTATATAGCATTTTTAATTGTATTATGTTTTATGGTTTTAGCTATCATTGTCATCTATTTTATCTGTATTACTGCTATGACTGTGCTGTGAACTGCCCAGAGAGGGTTCAGGCTATGGGGCAGCACACAAATGAAATGAAAAGAAATGCAATTATAAATTTAAAAAACACTACATAAAACCATGATTCTTGCAGTCTAAACACTACAGAAAGATAAGTGCATAGATATTCAAAATTAGAAGAAGTGGTGAAGCTAGGTCACTTTAGAGCTGGGTCTTTGTGGCCTTATGTTTTTCCCCCTTGCCTCCAGATTACCATGTGCATTAACTCAGTTGTACAATATGGAAGTATTAATGCTCTTCCCCACTCATCCACCAGTCTTTGCTTTACAATTCTATCTATGTTCTTGGAAGTATTTGCCAATTCCTTTAAATAATTCCTTTAAATAATTATAGCCCAAGATTGTACAGTTTTGCATTTTAAATTCACCTAAGTCATCACGAGTATGCCTACAGGAAGTGAAAGGAGTTTGCTTCTGTTGCCCTGCTTCCTTTATCACCTGATTGGCTGATTGGAGCCCACCCACTCCTGTGGCCTGCAAGGCTCTGGACTTCAACTCTAAGGTCCAGCCATAGTTTCACCACTGAATCAAAGATAGGCAAGGAGAACTTTAGAGGAGTTGTCACCCAATCAGAATGGCTGAGACACAAATCTACAACTGCCAAAGAAATGCAATCAAACCCTGCCATCATCCCTTTAATTGTTATTTATATAGTAGTGTTTAAAGCATACAAGTGCGTTTTTGATTT
Source organism: Varanus salvator macromaculatus (assembly GCA_023646645.1). Classification (NCBI taxonomy): domain Eukaryota; kingdom Metazoa; phylum Chordata; class Lepidosauria; order Squamata; family Varanidae; genus Varanus; species Varanus salvator. The sequence continues at coordinate 98,824,993 of JAIXND010000767.1, read as the reverse complement.
ATGTTGTTTTTTATTATTCTTATGACTCAGAAACTGATGAGATTTCACATAAACAATTCTGAGTGTGTTTCTGGTGACAGCAATTTCCAGAGACTGTTTAAAAACTATCAAAAGAGAAGGATTTAGAAGCCCTTAGTATGCAGACAAGGAAGAAGTACTTTTATTGAATGCATATAAGAGCTAATAGGTTTTGTTTTCAAGGCATCAAATTACTTTATCTGTCATTTTCTTATAATACAGAAGCCATTAGTACCCTGAGCTATTCCCAAAATGTTCATCTTTATTATTCTAGCATCATTAAATATAGATTGTCATGGTATAATTATTTAAATTTCCTCATATACATGTGAAATAGTCCTTCTTTGTTGATTTTTAAAATTATTCTAATTTGTTTTGTTTCATAAAATATATGTGTTTGCTTGGAGAAGTTTCTACACCTCTCCCCAATTATCCCACATCAGATGCAACCAAGAAGCAGTCCCAAGAGAATAATTCCTTCCACATGTTCTGTCCCCTTCCTTTAGATAAAAGTGCCTTTTCCTTGGTCAAGGGAGATAGAGGATTGGCAGGAAAAGTAATGAGTTTTAGTTGTTGTTTGTGCACCTCCATTCAAGGTGGACCTGCTCGGAGGGAATGGCTGCTTCTTCATCAAACTGAGATTGCAGTATTCAAATTGAAGGTTCCTTTGTGAACACCCTCCATGGAAACTTCCTCTTCTCACCTTCTGACAGGAGCCTCCTGTTTAGGATTCCAGCCAGAGAGTCACATCTTTTTCCAGCATATTGCATTCTATGCCAGTCCTTACCTGGTTGTCTGTTTATCTTCGCCGATGGCATGCAGTCTTCCATGGTTTGAATTGCTTGGAATCTCCCCCACCCACCCACACATTTCTATAAACCTCTACTGGAAACACAGTGATCTCATTATTTTTCAGTGGCCCTATTTTACTACAATTTCTGTGGACACGCATCACCTGAACTTGTCATAGTCCAGGAGTTATTATTTGTGTTCGAAAAGAAGAGTGAGAACAACAGAATGCAAAGGGTCACAAAGTTCAAATGTACCCATGCTCTACATCCTCACTGCTCTTTTGTTGCCTTATTTATTAGGTTTATATCTCCCCTTTTTTTTCTTCCAAGGAACTCAAGATTGCTTATATAACCCTCCTCCTCCACTCAATCTTCTTCTCACAACAAAAACCCTGTGAGGTAGGTTAGGCTGAGAATCTGTAACTAATCCAAGTCACCCAGTGAACTCCATGGCTGAGCCAGGAATTGAACTCAGATTGCCTGAATTCCAATCCTGCACTCTTAATTACTACCCCACACTGTTCACCATTCTGATTCCTTCCTACCAAATGTATGGTCCAAACTATGCAAATTATACAAAAATTCAAACTGCTGCAGAAGAAACACAATAAAATGTGTGGTTTTTTTGGTTTGTTTTGATCTGAACCAATTGATTTTGCAAAATGCTTTATACAATCTTGCATATATGCTTCTCAAGAGAGCAATTGACAAAAACAATCCCCTGAAGATGTTGCTAATCAAACTTATCTTAGCGTTTGTGGCACTTTGTCACAAAGATGGCATTACAACATGAAGGCAAGCTGTTACTGTAACTTAGCATATAAGGATTCACTGGAGAAGAGCCTAATGTTGGGAACAACTGACGGCAAAAGAAGAAGGGGACGGCAGAGAATGAGGTGGCTAGATGGAGTCACTGAAGCAGTCTGCGTGAGCTTAAGTGGACTCCAGGGGATGGTGGAGGATAGGAAGGCCTGCAGGAATGTTGTTCATGGTGTCGCAATGGGTTGGACACGTCTTTGCAACTAGCAACAAGCAATTTTTCTAGCAGTTGTATTTTGTAACAAGCTTTTAACAAAATGACTATAAGGACAATGGGGCTAAAAGTTGTCTCACACAGTCACATGGGAGCTTTTTCCTGGAATGAGTATGGCCAGGTATCTGCCAAATGCCAGTACTTCAGCAGGGACCTTCTGACAAGAGACCTTTTCATCATTGCAACCCGCATACTCACCTCTGTCTGGCTCTGGCATGAGGAGCAATACATCTGGTAATAGAGGTGATGAAAGGGCAAATTCCCTGAAGGAGGTGGAGACACTGAAGCTGTCTTGTGCAAGGGTCCCAGAAGTGAAAGAGAGCAGGGGGGTGGCATCCATTTGCAGCTGAACAATAAACATGGATATGAATTCTGCAAAACAATGTTTTGCTAGACTGCATGCATTTGTAATATGTGCAAAAAAGCATACATTTCTAAACTGCATACAACATACTGCCATTACTGAGAGCATATATAGAAAAGCTGTTGTTATGTGCCATCAAGTCATCCCCAACTTGTGTTGACCCTATGAATGAAAGCCTTCCAAAACATCTTATCCATGACAGGCCTGTTCAACTCTTGTGAATTCAAGGATGTGTTTCCTTTATGGAGTCAATTCATCTTATAATTGTTTTTCCTTTTCTTCCTCTGTCTTCAACTTTCCTTACCATGATTTTCCACAATAATAGTCTTCCCTGGGGAGTTCTGGATTTTTGTGATCTATCTAAACCATGACAGCCTCAATGTTGTCATTTTTGCCTTCTAGGGAAAACTCTGGCTTGATTTGATCCAGAACCCATCTGTTTATCTTTCTGTCAGTCCAAGATTTTCACAAACCTTCTCTTCCAGTACTAGCACCGTTTTTGAATGCATCAATTTTCTCCCTGTCACCTTTCTTCACTGTCCAGCTTTCACATCCATACACGGAGACTGGAAATGCAATAGTCTAGATGATTTTGATGTTGGTCTTTAGTGAAAGTGTCTAATACTTTATTCTTTTCCTTTATTGCTTCCTTTCTCATTGTCAGTCTTTTTCAACTTTTTTTGGCCACAGTCAGGATTGCCTGTTTATATTTTATTCATTAAAAACTTTTGTAAACTACCCAGAGGACTTTGCTGATGGACCATATAAAATGTCACCCATCAATCAAAGTACCTTTTGGGTTTAGGCAACCAGCTATTGTGCATTTCTGGATTTCCAGAAACATGTTCAGCATTGTATTCTCAAGGTTATGCTAATGACAGATACTTTAAGGGCTAAAAGTCTTGTTAATGACAGTCCCCCCTCCACACACACACACAAGAAATGTCTCCGCAGAAATAATTTAACTTGGATATCAGCTGCAGGAAACACCGTGAACTGTTTTGCTCATATTCAAGTTTCAGTTCTGAGAACATAGAAAATAAGACAGGAGGGGAATCAATTTCTAACTCTAGCAAACATCAAAAGGTACTAAGCAGTCTATTGACTGAAATAATCCTAAAATGTGTTATGCTTGATGTATTTTGAGTGTGATAATGACTCTTTAGCAGCAATGATGGTCATTTTTCATCTTTTGCATGAGATAATAAATAAAATTAATTGCACATTCAGTTGACTGTCATCAAGTCTGCAATAATGAAAGACAGTGAAATCAAAATGAAATACCTTGTGTTTGTGTAAACTGGGTCTATGTTTCCCTACTACCTAAAAATCAGTGAACCTCTAGGAATGAGGTCATTCTTGCCAATTGTTCATGAAAGGGTTGAATCAACTACTCTTCCTTGATTCTGTCCAAATTATCAAATTTCTTGTGATACACTTCAGTATTTCTTAGAATTCAGTCCTTAATTTAAGCTTATATTGCTAATTTGATCTATTTCCCCATCCCCAAGACTGCAATGGGTAGAATCAAAAGAAAGATATAGTTTAAATGATTCATAGTATAATGTATGTGCAGTCATATAAATGAAATAATTAGAAGTCAAATTGCCTATTGCCTGGAAAATTAGACTTATTACCACCTTTCAGAGCAGAGATATATTAACATAATTATTCCTCTAAACCATTAATTTGCTCCATTTGATGTCTACACTTTACAAAGCAAAGTAATCCAGTATCTTCAACTTTGTTTAATCCTTTTTCTTCTTCTTTCCTCCTGTTAATTAATATTTGTTTCTTCACTTGATGCTGTTCTTTTACTTTTTGAAATTTGTTTATAACTGCTACCCCAACCTGGTAAAGCCCAGACCTGTTACAATTTCCCCTGCTATCATCAGCAACAAGCTGGCTATGAATTATGGATGTTGCAGTCAAACACACCTGGAGGTCAGAGGGTTAGGAAAGGCAAGACTACAATGATTATGCTAGTAATGGCCACTTCACAAGGCAAACATATAAGGTATATTGTGCTGGATCCAACATTAAATGCTGGCAATTAAACTGGCAGGAATAGGCTATCCCATCCCCTCTCCTGCATGACAGCCCTTCATACTCTGAAAATGCCACAGAAGATCAGGGAACCTTTTTGAGTGGGATAAGAAGTGATGCGGGAAACAGGAGAAATTTCCTAGAATCTAGCAAAGTCTCCTTCCTTGGGCAAATCACTTCCATCAATAGAAAACAGATCTTGGATCAAACCTGTAGTTTTTCTTCAAGAAGCAATAGTTCTGTTCTTTGAGGGAATACTAAGGAAAATCTGAGGGGTCAAATAGCTATATGAAAAGTGACTCCTAGAAAAACAGCTCTAAATAGTTACAAGAAAAAGCATAGGAGTAAAATACAGATGAAGTTAATTATTTCTTACATTTCTCATGATTTCTTAAAGACATTTAAGATGTCCTTACCTCCCACTTGAAACCAGCAGGGTATGATTCATGTTCACTAGATCAGATCCTGGATCTATATTGCAATATCTTAATTCATGGAGCTTTAAACTTTCAGCTCTAAAGGTCAACTTCATATCATGGTAAATTCATGGCTGCATTTAACCAGCCTCTTCCCTGCTTCTCCTCCAAGACAATCAGTTAGCCATGGCTAGGTTATGACAATATAATATCCTACACTCAAGGGCTGTCATGGGGTTGTCATTGAACCAAAGATTTTTGTGATGAGTACCAACAGTTGGTGAGAACCAACAGTTCACAACCTAACAACAAACCATATTGGCACAGTTGGTTCAGACTGTATAATAACCCTTGGATCAATAACAACCCATGAATCAGTGACAATCCACCCTCAAACCATATGCAGCTTTTGAATATGGACTCAGCCATAGGGTTGGAGGAAGAGCTGACCCAGTCTAGGTCTGGACAGTGGTGTATTTGACCCTTTCTCTTCATGCCATATTTCTGATGTCCACTACCACCCTGAAGCTGTAATTTGCCCTGGAGGAACTGGTTATTGGTGATAATACTAAGTTCCCTTGCATGGTGTAAGAACTTAAGAAAAGTAATGGATCAGACCAATTGTCCATACAGTCTAGCACTCTTTTCATACAGACAAGATAGCAAACTAGGTGCCAACAGAATCCCTCAAGCAGGACAGGTACAAGAGACCTGCCTGCCCAAGCTCCTCAGCAAGTGGCATATGTAGGTATACTGCCTCTGATAATGGAGGCAGCAAACAGTCAAGCAGGCTGCTAGCCACTGATAGCCTTCTCCTCCATGAATTTGACCAATCCCCTTCTTTTCATCTGACCTGAATCTTACTGAACAGTTTCATGGGATGACCAGAGTTCCTGTATTTTTGGAGAGAGAGAAAATGATCTTCCTCTCCACTTTCTCCACACCAAGAATAATTTTAAGCACCTCTGTCCTGTCTCTCCTTACTCACTTTTTGCTTAAACCAATCAATCCTATTTATAACTATTTCTGATAGTGGCTTTCACCAATTCCTTCATCATTTTGACACCCTTCTCTGCATTTTTCTTCCAATTCAATATTGACTTTTTTAGGTGAATTGACCAAAACTATAGGCAATTTTCTAAGTAAATTTGCAAACATTTAAAGATGCTTTTATATGGTATATTTTATTGCATTTTTATGAACCACCCAAGAGAACTTTGGCTGTTGGGTGGTATAGAAATTAAATAAATGAACAAGTATAGCCACACCAAAGATTTGTAGAAGTGAAATATGATTGTGACAGTTTATTCTCAATTCCTTTCCTTATTATGTTTGACATGGAGGTTGCCTTTTTTACAGCAACTATGTACTGGTTTGACAATTTCACCAAGCTAACTATGACAATCCCAAGATTCCTTTCTTGATCAGCCATTGCTGCTTCAGAGCCCATCAGCCTGTACTTGAAGTTGGAATTTTTTGTCCCAAGTTGCATTACTTTATACTTGCTCACATGGAACCACATTTGACATTTGGATGCACATTCACCAAACTTGTAGAGATCCCTCTGGAGTCCTTTACAATCTTGCTTTGTTTTAACATGCGAATGCTTACTCAGAGTTCCAGATCTTCTGTGTACAGATTTGAAAAGCATCACCTCCATTAAAGATCCCAAAGGACATCATAGTTTATATCTTTCACTTGGGATAAATGACCTGTTCCAGATCTTTGGAATTCTTTAACCAGTTTCTGATCCATAAAAGACCCACCTTCCCCCCCAGCCACCCCATGACTGCTAAGTTCACTAAAACGTTTTTGGTGAGGGACTTTAGCAAAGTCCAATAAACAATGTCTACTGGATCAACCCTGCAGATATATTTATTGACCCGCTCAAAGAACTCTTAAAGAAGGTTAATGAGACTTGCCTTTTTGGAAGCCATGTTGACTCTTTTTCAGTACCACTTGTTCTTCTGTGTGCTTGATGATTCTATCTTTAATAAATCTTCATTCAATTTACCTAGAACATACAGCTAACCAGCGTGCAATTCCCTGGATCTGTTTTTAAAAATTGCTGTTACATTGGCCATTCTTCAGTTCCCTGATGCAAATACTGATATTAAGGACATAAATACTGATATTAGAGACATATTAGAAACCTTGTAAGAAGGTCAGCATTTTCATATTTGAACCCTTTAGGATGAATACCATCTGGACCTTTCAGTTTTTCAATAAGTTTGAGAATTTCATTTGCTCTCTTCCTGGATACACAAACTCTTTTCTCTTTCTCTCTTCCCTTCTTATTTCTTGTCAGGACTACCATGCAGAATGAAAAGCTTACACCTTTTTTTCTGTGTAACATAAGCAGAATTGAAATTAGGCTCCTGGTGGCAGTTATTAAAAACACTGATACATTAAATGAAATCATGTGGCTTCACTATTTTAGAGAGAAATAACATTTGCACACCCCCTTACATAGCTGCTTCTATTATAGAGGACCTGTCACTGGGAGCAGTTTTACTGTCCACCCACTATGGATGCATCCAGTAACAGTAAAGCTCTGCTGGAAGTATTTTAAACAAGGCTATCAAACCTCTGTCAGCTTGAATTAAATTCCAGTGTTGAGTGGAGTCAAAATTGTGATAAAATGGAAAAGAGGAGAAGTTTGGATTCCATGCAAGAGGAAGAAAGGATAGAAATAAACAGAGGAGAAAGAGAAAAGGGACAGGTGAAAGGACTGGGATTTCTGACAGGGTTGTATTGGAAACCTAGGTGGGCCAGGGATTCCACAGCTCCTTTTTAAAACCATTCACATATAGCTTGGGAAATATGAATATAAAATGATGAACTGGAGGAATCCAAGAGTGTATAGCAGGCATAAAGAAAGGGAATGTGGAACTCAAAGGAAGAGAATGAGCAAATGAAAAATAAAGAACTGAACAGAGATTAAGTACTGGGAAGATTGGTCATAGAGGAATGTGTTTGCAACTGCTGTAGCATCTGTCTTTCCAGGGAAGTCCAGCTTATGTTATGAGACATGTGATGAATGAAGTTCTTTTTGACCCAGTAATGTTAGAAAGTCAGAACTCTCTCTTCAAACTGTATTTTTATAAGAAACTGGAGTTTAAGCCAGAGTATTTTAAGCACAGGTGACATCAGATCATTATGATAAGATGGTGTTATAAGGTAAGCAAATTTATCCCACTATCACATTGCAGCAGCTTTTAAAAGCTAGTGGCAGTAATAACATCCTCCCACAATAGCAATGCAACCTGCCTCCCAATTTGTGGTGAAATTACTTCCAAGTGTTTTGTAAAGCATGGAAAACATAGACAATGCTTTCAAACAAGCTACAAAATCTGCATATTTGTGAATAAGGAGTCAAGAACAACAGAAGCAATCTCCTTTCAGTTGCAAGTTGTTTCCTAAAAGGTTGCTGCTGCTGTCATCATTGTTGTTGCTGTTTTCAAGACAGGAAGACACGGTAAGTGGCTAAATTGGCAGACTATGCAGATAGCAACCGAAATGGCAGTTAGAATGGTCACTTTGCAGAAAAAAAGTTTAGTGCAGTCTATCTAAACCAGGGGTCCTCAAAATTTTTCAACAGTGGGCCAGTTGAAAGTTCCCAGAGGTGGGAGCAGGCCGGTGAGGAGGTGGGATGGGGGGCATGCGCTTGGCGAGGCGAGGACAGCAAGGCAAGGGTGGGTGCACGTGGCAAGGCAAGGCAGTGATGTGTGTGCGCGGAGATAATTTTCTCCGAGCGAGTTCAAAACGATCTCCACGTGGGTCCAAAAAGATCTCCACATGTGACAGCAACTCGAAAACCTCTGAGGCGGGCTGGATAAATGGGCATGGTGGGCCAGATCTGGCCCGCAGGCCATAGTTTGAGGACCCATGATCTAAACACTGTGAAATGAAACACTATTCCTAGAAAAGTTTGCACGCTAGAGCTGTGATTGGGGGTGAGGGAGTTAAAAGAGACAGTTGAGGTAAACTGTGTTGAGAGTGTCCTAATAAAGATATATGTTTATATTTTGAATGAAATAAGTCTTCACCTCCTTTCCTACCCTCCCAAATGTCCAGCACTTTTCCATCCAGACTCTGCCTATGGGAATGAGGACAGATCCTCAAGTTGTGCTAATGAGTCACCAGCCATTTCCTCAAATGCACAGTGCTGCTGACAGAGAGAAGTTACAATGTAACCAGTTTGAATCCACAAAATCTATCAACTCGCTCTTTGCCCAGTATGTAGCATGCATAATGCCTTGTTAGAGAAGGGGTAGGGTTAGAGTAGGGCACCCTGGAAGACCCTCTGTCCCAGGAATGTGATGGCAAATGGACTTTGTGGAACTACACTCTGCTAAAGGTAAGCAATATTGCTTGGTTTTGGTGTGCATGCTCAATGGGTGGCTGGAAACCTTTGCATGTGGAAAGGCAGATGCAGAGGCTGTGGTAGAAGTTCTCTTGAACCATATTGCCCCATCCTTCAGGATACCTGAGCATTTGGAATCTGACATGAATTCATGCTTCACAAAGTCAACCAACAGGTATGTAATCCCTTGAATACTCTCACTATCACATGCCCTATCATCTCCAGTCTTCAGGTCAGGTAGTAAGGAGGAATGGAATTACTGAAAACCCTCTGGCTAAATTTGTACAAGTGACGGGACTCCAATGGCCCAGTGGCCTTCCCCCCAGTCTTAATGAATGTCTGACCCGAACCCTGGGACAAGGAGAAATTGGCTCCCTTTAAATGATCACCAGAAATATGAATACGGGATTCAGCTCCAGAAAACTGTCTACTACTCAGGAGCTGCATATCATGCAGCTGCCATATTTGAAGTGGTTAGTGGCTGTCTTTTCGCGTTTAAACCAACAGGCAAGAAACCATTGGGAAGACCCTCCAGAGGAACTGTTCCACCACTTCCAGATGGGAGACAAGGTGCACCAGAGAGAGAACAGCCTCTCACTGCATTGGGAAGGATGTCTCCAGGTTTTGGCTCTCACTCACACAGCAGTTTGACTTAGATGCAAGCCTGGATTCACACCAGCCATGTTAAAATCACCACATCAGCAGAATACCTGCCACACAGGAGACCACTGACACACCAGCAGGACACCTGAAGCTGAGGACCACCAAAAGGCATTCACCAGAGGCCAGCACTGCTTGCTCCAGTGGTGGGTGAGAAGAAGAGAAGCAGAAGAAAGCACTGCCTGTCTGACAGCTATGACTTCACTGACTTCAAGTGGTCAGTGATTGTCTATTCATTGTTCTCTCTTTACTCTTGGCTGGGAGAAAGGTAGTGATTTTATTTTTATTTTATTTTATTAACAGATTTATATGCCGCCCCTTGCCACAAGCCTCGGGGCGGCTCACAACCTCAACTGAAAGTTCCTCAGTGATTGGAACTTTCACTGCCCCAGAAAAGTACTCTTAATTCCTTCCACCTCAGCAGTGAATGCCTTGCAATGCTGCATCTGCAACCAGATTCCTTCCCTTCTGAAAGATGGGCTCCTCTGAAAGTAGAGCCATGGGAACACATGGACACATTTGTGGACAATTTCTGGGTCATAGGTCTTGTTATTCCCACAGTGTCCCCTAGATATTTTTTTATTTAAAGTTTTGGGTCACCATGCTGAATGTCATTCTCCAGCTATGTCATAGGACAGGTGTTTGACAATTCTTCAATGCTTGTAGCTCATGCAGACAACAGAGCAAGCAGGTTTGTCCAATTTCTGGTGGGCTCTCCCTCATTCTGGGTTAGAAGCAACTTGCCTGTGCCTCAGCTTCTTCAGACTTGACAAAGGTGGTCTGGAAGGGAATTTCAGATATACCTGACAGCAAAATTTCACAGGGATTTTTTTTGTCCAGTTAGAGATAAATTGAATGCTTTTGCAAGTTTTTGGTGCATTCTACACAAATAATTTATGAACAATTTATAGTCAAAGACACAACATCTTGTAGAATTCTTAGTACTGCCAGTGGTGGGTTATTTTTTTTAAAAAAAATTTGCATTGTTTTTCCATCATGGAGGAGGTAGGTTGATTAAAAGGTAATCACACACTTGGATTTAAGCCAGTCATTTAAAGTCTAAATGAGAAGTACATTTCAAATTTGTGCTGAAAATTGAATTGTGGATTTAGAGGTTTTATCTCAGCTGAATATTATAATGAGAAAAATAAATTGCAGTGAGAGGAAGGTTTATATATGACAAGACTGTTCTGGAGAGGACTGTCATTAGCAATTGTCTAAGGGCCCTAGAGGGGAATGGGAGAACCAATACCATTTATATTTCTTATGTCCTAGAAATAATTATTTAGATGAATTGGAAAAGAAGGATATATCAAGCAGCAAAGTTGTGGCATCCTGGTCTCCTACAGGATTGTTACTGCACATTATTGACAGTGTCATTGTCATTTGAAATACTGATAGTATAAGGGAATGTGTGGCATTCCTTCATATTTCTGGATGTCGGAAAGGTGACTTGCAGGAATGTCACAAGTAAAGTACCATATTTTTCGCTCTATAAGACGCACTTTCCCCCCCTCAAAAGTAAGGGGAAATGTCTGTGCGTCTTATAGAGCAAATGTGCCTGACACCCGGGACGCTGCCCGCCCGCCAGCACCACCAGGCCAGCATGTGCTCGGTGTGCCCTGCTCCACCTTGCACTCCGGGAACTGATCACCCCCACCAGGAAGCTCCATGCCGCCGTCGCCCCACCACCCCGCGCCATTGCTCTGCGCCGCCACGCACCGCGCCGTCCCGTGCCACTGCGCAACACCGCGCGCGGCCGCCCCACGCCTCCGCCGCGCACCACTGTGCCGCCCCATGCCGCTGCCGCTGCACACCATCGCTCTGTGCCACCGCCACTCGAGCACTGCCATCCCGCGCCGATCCACCCCCCCCCCCACGCCACTGCCGCTGCAGGCACAGATGATGCTTTAGAAGCACAATCCTTCTAAAGCCTCCGCCACCCGCACTGTCATCCCGCACTGCCATCCCGCGCTGATCCACCCCCCCCTCCACGCCACTGCACAGATGACGCTTTAGAAGCACAATCCTTTTATTAAAGTTTAACAGGTTAAGAAACAGTATACATTGAAGCAGCGTTCTCTTTGAGATGTGAGAGAAGCAATTGACAATGTAAAGAGCTGGATCCAAACTTAAGCTTCCCCTCCTTCCATTCCTTTCAGAAAGAATTCAGCCCTGAAGGTGGCCCCTGCTGCATGAGGGCTAGACAGCAGGAATGCGGGACACTTCTGAATTGGTCCACTTGTTTAGCCTGTCATATCCTGTTGGTGCCAAGGACACCCCTTCCATCTCCTCCCCACCACTCTGAAATGTCTCCCTCCTTTTCCAAAGAGGGCTGGTTCTCTCTCTTTGCCCTGAGCATCTTCAGTAAATAACCTATAAATTGCCAACTCATTCTTTGAGAGTGTCACTATTACATGTGGACAGAGCAATCAAATAGACATTGTTTCTTCCAAAAGCCTTTTGATAAAATCCATCAACAGACTCTTGAGAAAACCTGGCAGTGATGGAATAAGGGCTGTGTGTGCACACACATGTTGTCCTATGGATCAGTAACTGATTACAGAATTGAAAGCCAACATTGAGAATGCATGGTATTCTCACAAGATTCTGCATTAGGATCAGTGCTTTTCAACCTGTTCATAAATGATCTGGAATTAGAAGTGAGCAATAAAGTAGCCAAGTTTGCTGATGATACTAAAATAAAACATTGAAAAGGGATTGTGAGGAATTCCAGTGGGATCTCTCTGAGCTGGGAAAAAGGGCATCAGAACGGCAAATGCTTTCAGTGTAAGCAAGTGTAAAGTTAGCATGCTGGGGGGAAAGAATCTCATCTTCAAGTATAAGCTGATGGAATCTGAACTAGTGCTGACAGACCAAGAAAGGGTCTTGAGAATGTGGGGGACAGCTTGATGAAAATGTCAAATGTTAGGAGGAAATGCCATAATTAGGAAAGGAATTGAAAATCAAATTTCCAAGATCATATTCCTCTTACACAAATCTTTAATATGACCATACTTAAAGTATTGTGTACAGTGCTGGCCACCACACCTGAAAAATGACATTGTTGGAAAAAGTGCAAAGAAGGGCAACTAAAACAATCAAGGGATTGGAGCAGCTCCCCTATCAGACTTTGTTACAACAACCAGGATTGCTTCTCTTAGGAAAATGATGAGTAATGGGAAGCATGGCAAAGATGTTCAAAATTATGCATGGTGTGAAAAAGTGGAAAGTGGGACATTTTCCTCCTCTCTTAAAAAAAAAGGGTTAATCCCCATGAAAACACCCATCACTCCTTTGTTCTGAAAAAAAAAAAAAAGATTCAACAGCAGAAGTGTAGTGAGCTTGAAATACCTTTTGGGAATGGAAGGGAAGTTCCCCACAATTCAGCTTTGTCTTTCAAGGGTTGGGCTTTTTAATACCTCATAGATAATTAACTGGGACTTCTAAATGCTTAACAAAAACAATGTGGATATAAAGTTCCCTTCCCAATTGAGGATACAAGAAACACAATTATTACAGTGATCTCTGCAACTGTGCAAATGTTAGATTTTCATGCCCTTGGTCCAGAGGAAGAAATGACACACAAGAGACCACTGAGTGAACATTTCTCTCAACTCAAAAGGATGCATAGATGCAGCCCGAGTTTCTTAAGCATCACTTTTAAATATGAAAAAAAAAGAGAGAGAAAAGTTGGAGGATTGAATTTAGGTCTCTCCTCATTGCTCACCTTCTCTGTCTAAGATAGAGGCAAGAAAAACCAGAGAGAGCAGGTATGCTGGGGGTGTGCAATCAAAAGAATATTTACAGTTTATTCAGACCTACAGGAAATACATGTGGCATTGAAGGGACTGCAGAGATGGATTCTATACAAGATGTTTTCATCCCCTAACAGTTACATGCACAGTCTGTGGGGGATGGGGGGGTCATGCACACAGTATGCTAGAGGCACATGAGAGTAAAGCAACTGGGATTAAGACATCCCAACACATCCCATTCTGTTATAGTTTATTAAATAGTTTAGTAAACCATTTGATTCAGAATATTTTTTTCTTGTTTTCCTCCTCTAAAAACTAGGTGCTTCTTATGGTCAGGTGCGTCTTATAGAGCGAAAAATACGGTATTTGGCCTGATTCTGTAGTTATATTTTTGACTACAATTTTAGCTCATGACACCTATCTCAGTATTTGCATTTCCCCAAGCAAGGTCTTCTACTTTATCACCTACCATCCCAAGGATAGCTCACAAATCACATACTGTGGACTACCAGGTGCTTAATGACAAACAGAACAGTGATAGGGGAAAAAAATAAAATTGATATGATGTTTGTTGATGATGACATTCTAAGTTAAAATAGGAGCAGATAAGTAAGAAAAAATATTTTTAACAAGGTTCAAAAGCTGACTTTTAGGGATAATGATATATTCCATAAAATATATATTTAATTAAATTCCAATTCCATCTTTAAAATATAAAACAGTTTATGGAAAGGACATTATATAAAGGACAACTTGCATGTGGGTGGGGAGAAGATTTGCTTTTTCCTTGAGAGTTGTTTGGTATGTTTGGTAGGCATGTCATGAGCGGAGCTGGCTAGACCCAGGGGTCAGACTATATGGCCCAGGAGGTCCCTTCTGTTTCTGTGTTTCTTTCTCCCAATTGCCCCATTTATTGCTTCTTTCCTTCTGGCTTACCAAATAAAATATTCAATTATTTTTTCTCCATTTTGGCATATCTCAAGACATATCTCTATGAACAATGACTTTGAGATTGTGTATGATGGACCTCTTCAAATCTTAAGCAGATACAAGAGATACCCACAAAAAACTAAAGGGGAAATCAAGCAAAATGTATTTACTTGGTTGCTAAATTTCAGTACTTTCTCTTGTTAATACTTGGCAGGAGTTCTAATTACAGCCTGTTACCTTCTCATATTTTATGAACATTAGCTTATTTCTATTTTCCATTGACAGATATAAAGTAACAGTATTTAAAACAGAAAAGGGTTAATTTAACCAATGTATCATAACCCATGTAATACAATTTCCAGGGGTCAATCCATTTGGAGAGTTTGGTGGACATAGAACAGTGGGCTGAGTCAGGGAGGTGATTAATGTTGCTGGAAAGAGACAGTGGTGAGAGCACTTCTGAGGGAATCCTTCCTTCACTTGGAAGATCTTAACTTTAGGCTGGTAGCAGATGTTCATTTCTCTGGCAAATTTCCTGAGCAAGTAGTTGCCAACTAACACCAGGTAGATGAGACTGATTATCTTTGTCCATTTGGGTTGGAGTTCAGGCCTTGTTTTGGCATAGAAACTACTTTCTTGTCTTGTATGATGGCCTATGCCAGGAAAGAGAGAGGGGAAGTATGACCGTATTGATACTCCTGGACCTCTCAGTGGCTGTTGATATAATCAACCATGGTAACTTTCTGAAGAAAACATCTGGGTTGGGAGTGGGGGTCACTATACTACAGTGGTTGCACTCCTACCTGGATGGCCAGCTCAAAAAGGTGGTACTTGCGGGAAACAGGTCTGCTCTGCTCTCCATCCCCATGAAACCAATGAGTGAGGTCATCCAGTATTATGAAGTGTGTTTCCATCAATATACTGATGTCACACAGCTCTATTTTGCATTTCATCAGCAGCAGGTGATGCTGTGGATGTGCTAAACTGGTGTCTGGCTGTAACAATGGACTGAATGAAGGATAACAAACTGAAACTCAGTCCAGACAAGACTGATATGCTGTTGGTAGATGGTTCCTCTGACTGGATGTTCAACCTCTTTAGCTAAGGTTATGCTCCCCTTGAAGGAGCAGGTTTCTAGCTTAGGGGTCCACTTGATCCATCCATTTTACAGAATCATAGAATAGCAGAATTGGAAGTGGGTGTGAAGGCCATCGGGTCCAACCCTTGTTGCAGGACACCAAGTTACACCATCCCACTCTGATAAGTCCAGTTTTGTCTTGAACGTCTTAGTGTGGGAGAGCTCACAGCCTCCCTAGGCAACTGGTTCCACTGTCATATTGCTCTGGCAGTGAGAAAACCTTTCCTGATATCTAGCTTGAATCTGGATTGTTG
Organism: Varanus salvator macromaculatus; assembly: GCA_023646645.1. Classification (NCBI taxonomy): domain Eukaryota; kingdom Metazoa; phylum Chordata; class Lepidosauria; order Squamata; family Varanidae; genus Varanus; species Varanus salvator. The sequence continues at coordinate 98,809,219 of JAIXND010000767.1, read as the reverse complement.
CAGCTTGATTTATTGACCTGCACTCTAGTATCAAGAAGAGATCTTGACCTTCCTCTTTGTGACAGCAGTTAAGGTACTTATAGAAGGATACCATATCTCTGCTCAGTCTTCTCTTCTCAAGGCCGAACACAGAAACATAGAAATAGAGTGAGTCAGAAGGGGTCTCCAAGGCCACCTAGTCTGACCCCAGCTCCAGCTGACTCCACTCATGACATGCCTACCATGTGCATGTCCAGCCTATTCTTAAACACCCTCTCTGATAGCACTTCAACCACCTTGCATGGAAGCCCATTCCATGCTCTGGGGGTCCTAACTGTCAGGAAATACTTCCTGGTGTCCACCTTGAATCTAGATTCCTTGAGCTTTGCTCTATTGGAATGTGTCCTACCCTCTACTGCAGGGAAAAAAATGCCACGACCCACCTCTTCATGACATTCTCTCAGATACCTGTATGTCGCTAACAGGTCCCCTATGAGTCTACCCTTCTCCAGGCTGAAAAGAGCTCCCTTAGTCTCTCTTCATATGGCTTACCTGCAAAACAGACACCATCCCTGTGGCCCTTCACTGCACCAGTTTCAACCTTGATAGATCCCTCTTGTAATGAGGGACCCAGAACTGAACACAATACTCCAGCTGTGAGCAGACCAGAGTCATATAGAGTGGCAATAATACTGCTCTTAATCTAGAAGCCATGCTTCTGGCTATGCATCCAAGGGTGGCGTTTGCCATCTTGACCACCACATCACATTGATGACTCATGTTTAGCTTGCAGTTGACCAGCACTCCAAGATCCTTTTCATAAGTGCTGCTTTCCAGCCACTTATCCCCTAACTTATCACAACCATTCCTATGCCCAAAGTGCAAGACCTTGTACCTATACGCATTGAATGCCATCCTGTCCAGATCCTTCTGGATTCAGAGTACCTGCTCCTCAGTTGTGGCTATCACCCCCATTTCAGTATCATCTGCAAATTTGATCAGCAGACTTGTCAACCCCTCTTCCAGGTCATTCATGAAAAGGTTGAACAGGATCAGTCCCAGAAGAGAGCATGGGGAACCCCACTCATCATTGGCTGTCATCCCAATGATTCCCTACTATTGGTTACCCTCCACTTTCGGTCCCTCAGCCATGCCCTAATTCATCAGACAGTACATTAGTCTATCCCAAAACTCCTCAATTTCTCAACCAGGATATCATGCGGCACTTTGCCAAAGGCCTTGCTGACATCCAGCTAAACCACATCTGCTGCATCCCCTCTGTCTAGCCACCTCAAAGCTGTGTCTTAGAATTCCACAAGGTTCATCTGACAGGACCTGTTTTTGTGGAAGCTGGCACCTTTGTAACATCCCATGCCCTGAGGAACTCCTCTACATCTGGGGGGGTGACTAAATCCCTGTGCTCCTAAATCCCTGGCCTCATCCGATCCCCCATGTGGATCTTCTCTATCCTTATTTGGGGAGAACACAGAGGCAAAATAATCATTTAGTATCTGTGCCTGTTCCCTCCCATCAGTCATTGAATCCCCTTCCTCTCTATTAAGCAGTCCCACCACCTGTCTATCCTTCCTCTTGCTATTTGCATATGTTGATAGAAGCTATTTTTGTTGTTCCTGATATTCTTTGCAAGTCCCAGCTCATAATCAGCCTTAGCCTTGCAAAGAATCCTATTGCAATGAGCCTTCTCCTCCTGCTATACCCTTTTATCTATTTGCATCAGTACCCATTTCCTACAGAGGTTTCTCCTACACCAAATGCCTCTTACCACTTCTCTTCTTATTCACGGTGGTTGCTCTCCTTCACCTTCCTGCGTTGCTAACTAGCTAACATGCCCGGTTCTCTCAGTCTCTTCTTATACATTATTGTTTTCAAATCTGGATGATTTTTGCTTCCTTCCTCTGGACACATTCTATTTTTTCTACATCTTTCTGAAATCTTGGTGCCCAGTATGGAACACAGAATTCCAGATGACGTCTGACTAGTGAGGCGTATAGGGGACCTACTACTTCTCATGATTTAGAAGTGATACTTCTATTAGCACATCCCAAAATAGTATTTGCCCTGGTTTCAGTAATCTATGCTCTGGTAAACTCTAAATTAGATTGCTGCAATGTATTTTACTTGGGGCTACCCTTAAAGACAGTTTAGAAGATGCAGCTTGTGCAGAATGCATCAGCCATATTAATAACTGGCAACTATCAACAGCTGGCAACTGAATACATAAGACCAGTTCTGGCCTGCCTGCATCAGCTGCCTGTATGCTTCTGAGCTGAATTTAAGGTGCTGGTTTTAACCCATGAAGCCTTATGAGTCCTGGGACCACAATGCTTCATGAAGTATATTGCAGGGTTCATTGTACTCTGACACTGTGTTCAACCTTTGGGGCCTTCCTCTGAGCACCAAGTCTGAGGGAGACTTGGGGAAATAAACAGGACAGACGACTTTCTCTGTGGTGGTGCCCCATCTGTGGAATGACCTACTGTGGCCTGCCTGGAGCCAATCTTACCTTCTTTTTTGTGAGAATCACTCTGGTTACACTCAGAACATTACAGAGCTTCATAGGGTCTATTCAATCCCCATCCAAAATTTTTCAAACTGTGCAGTATCTGCTTCTCTAAAACTCACACAATTGTTTCAGCTCAGACTGACCTGTGACAAATCCTTTAACATAAAGGTATGTATAGGTTCACTCTTTTCAATTGATAGATGTGATTCGACAGAAGTGAACATCTCTCAATGATAGCATACTTCTGCTTTGCTCATGGCAGCATGCTTCCAAAGGATGGGGGACTGAGTACTTGTTGCTCTGGTAAATAATAAGGGAAGATACTCTGAAACACTCAAGCCACAAAGAAACACTTTGACAGATCATACAGCATCAAAATGTTCTTATGAAAATCAGAATGTTTCTCTTGTAGTCTGAATTCCTATAAATATATTTAAAAATATTTTAATTGTTAGTTATTAATTTTATATTGTATTATTGTTATATTTATATATTTCTATTTTTATATTAGACTCTGAGATGGGCCAGTTTTAAATAGTGTTTTGGTTTTAAATTGTATTTTCTTATTGTTGTTAGCTGCCCCAAGGCTTGTTTGCAAGGGAGCGGCATACAAATATGTTAAATAAATGAATAAATAAATATATTAACCAAACATTTTACTGCTTACTTTACTTGGCCAAAAATACTGTTTCTCTCATCCTTGAAGGTGCTTATTTGATCTCACATGCTTATTTTTAATGGCCTGGATGTCACAACTGCTAACACAGATTTATGGCCTGATTAGAAGCTGTGATCCAAGATGTGCATGCATGTCACTAGTTTCTCTGCATCCGATTATCTGTGCATTTGATGACTGACAACTGAATGTGCGAACTGACTTCTCTGAAAAGCATTGTGGGAAATCTGAGATGCTGTGGTAATTAGATTTCTCCAATGAGGCACTATTTCTCTATTTATTTAATGTCTATACCACCCGGTAGCCAAAGCTCTGAAATTAGGTTTGTTATAACTTATATGTATATGAGAATGGATTTTTAATGGTATTAAAATAGTACAAACCAATAGAAATTAAAAATAATCCTGTCCCATCTTTACATACTAACAATGAGCATCAAGTGATGAACAGGCATGAATGAAACAGCCCCAAATGATGAGCAAGTGACAGTGTGAACTGGAAGGACTATTGGGGGGGGGGGTCTCGTGAGGTGTACACTCTATTCAGGATATTACTTCTATTCCAACATTCATACAAGACGTTAATGTACTACCATGACAAATGCATGTTTGAAGCAGCCCGGCTACATTCACTAGGGCTTGTACAACATTCAAAGGCACAATTAGTCCTGGTTTGCACTGATGTTACTGTTGTGAACTGACCAGAGAGCTTTGGCTGTTAGGCAGTATTGAAATTGATTGATTGATTGATTGATTAAATGTCACACCACTGAACATGGGTGGGAAACTTATCTTTCTCTGACCTGAATGCTTTCAGTCAACACTACATATTTATTTATTTATTTATTTATTTATTTATTTATTTAAATATTTATATGCCGCCCCTTGCAACAGCCTCGGGGCGGATCATATTCTATGATCACTGGCATCAGGAGCATTGGATTGGATCTATCAAATTTGAAAATATACCATGAATTGGCTGGAAAGACAAGACTTGGTTCTAAGGAAGTTTTTATATTGTTATATAGTTATAAAAAGGAGTATAATACGATTATATTATGTTAAAAGACATGTTGTAGGGACTGATCCAGTAGATCTGATGTGTGTGTATGCGCGATGATAGATATGTGTGGTTTGCAGTTTAAAAACTCCAATAAAATTTATTTTTAAAAAAGGAGCTTTGGATTGTTGGACATGTGCCTCAGAGCCGGACACACTGCCAGCTGCTCATGCAGCTGCATTCTCCATGTCGTTCCTTCCTGTGCACTTCCTTCAGTGAGTGAAGAAGACAGAAGGAGCTTTAGCTGCCTTCCTCCTTTCCCTTTGAGTTCAAAGAAAAAGGCAAGAAATGGGAAGTGGTCTGATCTCAACAGGTGGATCCATTCAGGGTGAGACCCTGCTGGGCAGCAAGGCCAAGAATCCACACAACCTGGTGAAAGGCCTGATTTCAGTTCACACTGCACATGGACCCACTTTCCTGAAGGTGCTTACTGCTCAGACTTCATTTTAGGCATTATATGTTCCCTGGTGTTATATTGCTATAATGGAAAAGGTTTTGAATAGTGCTGCCAAAATGAACAGTGTGACACTGTGATTCTTTGGTTATCAAAAATCTGGGCAAGAGTTTTGTACTTTTCTTCATTCATTTCTGCAATTTTCTCTTGTCAATTCAGAGGTACTAGGGTTTGGGTAGAAATGATTTTTGAAACATCAAGGTAATAAGGGTGATCTTCTCCTTCCTGTTATAAACAATAGAATATTACATGTAGGACATAATGAAATGAGTTGTCTGAGTTTTGGGGCAAAAATCATATCCAAGAAGTGATTCTGAATAACCACTTCAATTATGTTTTACCATTTCCCCAGTTCATATGTCTATGAAAGGCAAAAAGAGATTTTATATTATATATTACTCGTTAATTCTTTTCTGTAAAACCACTCCAAAAACTGCAGAGTCTGAATACTATTGAAACAGCCACGAGGAGGAGGAGGAGGAGGAGGTGGTGGAGGTGACAGCAGTGGCAAGGGGAGGTTTAGCCTTTGGCTATAGTAGAACTTGGCAAAAATTCTCAGAAGTAATTGGAAGGCCATGTAACCTGTTTCTGAAGTAACTGAAAGTATATCAGATAACTAAATATGGCATAAAAGGACTTGATCCACACAATTATGATGTATACTATGTTGATGATATGGACTTTCATAAGTGCAGTAAATGTTAGGGGAAGAGGTGGTAAAAATAAGTACAAACAATAGGAGGAGGAACTCCTAAATCATACCTTGTCTTATTTATACTAGGTTTTTGAGATAGTTCACAGTTATAGTGAATCAATCCATTTATTTATTATATTTATGTTCTGCCATTTTCCTTTCAAGGCATTCAAGGTGTTTTATATAACTGCCTTCCATAATTCTTACATAATTTCCCTTTAAAATTATGATAACATTATAGCAATTCATAAGGGGCATAATCCAATGCTGAGTTAAAGCTGTTTAGGCCAATGAAATAAATCACAGCTGACCATTAGGGGAACAGCATCCTTAGCCAACCATCAAGGTCATGCTACCTCAGGGTGTTCACTACAATCTCAACCTAATCCATTGCTTGCTGCAGCTCTTCCTTACTATCTCTGCCTGTTGACCTGTCCCAGGCCTTGCCCAAGAAATTTTGTGGCTTAAAGCACTTCAGCAAATGGCCCTCTCCTTCCTTCTCTTATATTTCACCCAAGATGAACCATCTAAGGCTGAGAATCCCACAAGGGCCTTTCTCTGGGGATAAAACAATAGTATAGCTAACCATTTCTTGCCCTTTCATGATACCCAAAGTCCCTGGCCTGAGAGGACTGAATTTGGAGCAGGTAGAGTTGAGTTCAGATGACTGAATGATTCAGGACCAGTTATTCTTCCCAACTACTGTGAACCTTGAGGTGGGAGCTGAGTGGGAGTGGTTGATATATACCAACCTGAACTCTTTACAATAGGATTTGATATGCCTGTAATAAAGGTTTGGATTGTTTATCCTCTTCTGCTGTTCTTCACAGCTGGAGTGCAGAACCCTTTTCAATCTTAGGATCACATTGCATTTTGGAGAAGCTTTTAGGGGATGCATTTCATTGGTGAGTGGGACCTAAAACAAAATGGGGAGAACCAAAAAAAAAAAAAAAAGGCACTAGCACTTCTATATTTTAGCATGAAGCTCTTGCTTGCTGCTAAGCTTTAGGAGGCATTTCAACCTTTAAGAAGAGTGAAAAACTGCACAAAAGTGAAGAAACAATGAAATAATTGGTGGCCAGTGGAAAGGAAGTAGGACCAGAGGAAGGGGCAGAACCCCAGAGAGTGAGATTAGTGCCCATGGGGGGCTGGACTGGGCCACCAAGTCTGAGGTTTTTCACCTCTGGTTTACAGCAACCACATGAGAGAGATCACTGATACTGTTTTGACTTTACAGCAGAAAAGCTAAAGCTTGACTGCACTTCCTGTTTCCTGCTTCCTACAGTTTCCTGCTGCACTGTTACCACCTACCATTGAAAATGGGAGCAGTGTGGAACACTCAGTTCCTGGAGTAGATGCACAGTTCATCCCACTTTTCCTTTGGGAAAAGAACCTACTTTGCAGCTCCTGTGCTTGACACCTGAGTAATGCCTGGCACTCAGGCAGAGATGGGATCCTATTCCTTCATCTCTGCTCTTCCATATGCTTGACCATGTTACCAAGTTCTGCTGCTTCTAGCTGCTTTCTGAGCTGGTAATTCATAGGCAAAATCTTTGGACTAGAAGGGATTTCTTTTGAAAAATGGAATTTGCACAGTATAAATTTTACATTCAAAGAAGGGAAAAACTACTAATTAGGGTGGCTGGGTAGCTGAAATTTCAAGTTTCTAAAATAGATTCTGATTTGAAATTGATTCTGATTCTGAGAATCAGAATTATGGATCTGCTAAATGCCCCTGCCCCCCACCTCCAGGAACCTATAATTTGACTGAACTAATCCAGGGTATTTTGCTTACTTTTCTTTCTCTTCTTTCTGGTATCCTTGACATCCATTTCTTCCTCTTCACTATCCTAACTTTGATGGCTTAAGTGGAGACTTCACACAAAAATTCTAGTTCTGTTCTGTCCTGTTCCTGCAAGGCTCTTTAGGGATAGATGAATTTGACAGTTGCTTTCTCTCAGATTTCCATTTTTCCAGTCTTAGTTTTGCTGGGGAAAGCAGGGCTGAACAAAGTGTTACACAAGACTACATGGTACAGATATGTCATCTTGAGAAACTTTCCCCAGCCGTCCAGATGTTTTGGACTGCGATTCCAATGTTCTGACCATTGGCCATACAAACTGGAGTTGATAATAGTTGACATCCTAAACATCTAGAGAATATTAGATGGGAAAGGCTGATCTAAGGAATAACTTGTAACATCTAGTGGGGGCACCACACAACAATTGCACAGGTAAGTTTCTGATGTATATCATGGTTCCATTTTATACCCATTGTCAAACAACTTTCAATATTGCAAAGTTTCTAATCCATCCCAATAATTCACAAAATGAAGGTTTTAAAAATCTTTAAGAAGGAAAATCCATAAATTTTGTTTAACTCAGAAATTACAACACAAGTGCTTCAAATGTACAGAAATCAATAAAGACAGCCTGATAAATGAGGCTAAAATGGGCTTCTCCTCCTTTCTTTACTTCTTCTTTTTTCTTTTTGACCTATAAATTATTAATTCTTCATCATAAATATTTGTATATCTCCAGTAACCTTTGGGACACAAGATTATTTCTATAGAGAACACAGGCAGGAATATTGTTCCTGTTGTTAGCGGTGAAGTTGTGTCTGACGCATCGCGACCCCATGGACAACATACCTCCAGGGCTTCCTGTTCTTCACTATCCCCCAGAGTCCACTTAAGCTCACACCAACTGCTTTGGTGACTCCATCCAGTCACCTCATTCTCTGCCATCCCCTTCTTCTTTTGCCTTCAATTGTTCCCAGCATTAGGGTCTTCTCCAGTGACTCCTTCCTTCTCATTAGGTGGAAAAAGTATTGGCAGGAATATAGAATGGAACTATTTACTCATGATTTGTTATGACTTCAGTAGTGAGGAAACCTCAGCTTAGTACATGTCACAAGGAAATCAGTTGTGCTCTGCAAGAGAAAACAACAACAACAACAACGATGATGATGATGATGCATTTCCCTGTACAGCAATCCCTAATGCTGCTATTCCCTTGCAGAGAGCCATTTTTAAAATCTTGAAATGTTTGATATAGCTTTCTTCAACTTTAAGCCCTTATTTTCACTGCTTCCTGGCATGTTTCCAATGCTGCTAAAGCTTATTCACTGCTTTCTGGCCAGGACCATACCTAGACAGATCTGCTGTACATTCTGCTTTTCTGTACTGACCATGGCATTCATCCAACCTCCATAAAGGTCAAGGAGAATTATGACAAAAACTCTAGAATGGGAGGGGGCTGAATGATCATTTGAAAGAAAACAATTAGGTCAGCACTGAGTCAATATCATGAAGGTTACCTTTAAGACACATAGATGTCACAGATGGGTTGTCAACTAGCCAAAGCATCTCCTGACACTGCCACTTTGGAAACTAGGACTGGGCTAATTGCCAGTAGGGCTGGACATGACTGTCATTCTCAGTTTCACCAAGATTATTGGGTCTTTAAGGTCATGCTCATCCCATCCACTTTCTTTTTAGAGAAGAAAAATATGTATGAAATTTTGTATGCATTTTCATAATATATGCACTGATATACACATTGTGAAATGTTCATAGTTTGGAATATTTAGCAACACTGTGTAAGATCACATCTTACTGCATTGAAAAAATAAGTGTGGGGAGAGATGGGGGGTTGTTTCTGCTTTCCTAAACTTTGAAATGAATATTGAGCGCTAGAGTGTTTTTAAAAATTGCATTTGTTGAAAAATATTTAAGGTGCCTAATGAATAACAAAGGTCTTGACATTTGAAACCATACCTGGGGGAGTGACAGTGGGAAAAATGGTTTTTGAGAGGCCCATGGAGGGAAGGTGATGTTTTAACATTAAAAAGGTCACATTTTTAAGAATCCTGAGTTCTAGACACTGGTGCAGAAATAAAAGTCATGTAGATACGTTTTTGACTTACTAGAACACAGAAACTGAAAAGACAGAAAGGCTAGAAGACAGTCTGTGGTTGATTTGCATGTCAGTAAGACTTGCAAATCAAGTCTTATGTGAAGCATGTCTGATTGCTTTCAATTATAAGGGAAATAAAATTTTAGTTAATGGTGACATTTAGCTTTTGCTTTAAAGTACACTGTTAGCGAGAACAGATGGGTGACTAAAATGACCAAGTTGGAAACCTTTTCATAATGTCATGATCTTTTTTGCATTTAACTGGCTGAAGTTATATTTATTGCAAAGCTGTATCTTTACACACAAGTGGCTAACTAAGGCAGCAAGGATATCAAACCAATCCTGGAGCAATTTATAATGACTTTTTCATTGTGAGTTCTTTCTAATATCATTTTCATGTTGTAGAAATCACTAAAGCAGATTGCTTTCCCACCCTGTGAGAAACCCTGTGAAAACATTTTATCTATGTAGACACATTCCACAATTTTCATCTACTCACTATCTTAAGTTCCAGATGTGGTAGCTAGGGCTTCTTGTACATACACCAGGCTTTCTGTGACATCCCCATGCTGCAGGAAAAAGCAGCACTGTGGCAGATTCCATGCTGAGATGTGATTATGGAAGGTATCTCAGGATTGCACAGGAATCCAAGAGTCAGGAAGATGACAGCCAGTAGACTTTGTGGTGATCTCTGAGTTCTGACCCTTAATGAGCTGCTGCCAGCATTGATATAGAACAACTCCCAAGGGCATGCTGAGAATCAGCCTTCTTCTTCATAATCCTTCTTCATAAGCTCCTGAAACATTCAGAAACAATATTTATTCCCCAAGAATTCCAGATTAATTCATTCATTGCATGAGGAATAGCTATTGGAGATGGCATCAAAACTGGTAAACTCTAGACTTGAATTTAGGACTTCAGTTCATGGATGGGGAAGGGAGAAGGAGGACTTTATGAAAGCCATGAATGCCAATCCAGACTCATCATAGTTACCAATCCAGACTCACCACCTCTCTATCCTCTTCTTGAAACAGTAGCTAGAGGGGCTGTCACAAAAATAAAAGGTGTGTATGCCCCTATAATTTAAAGTTTTGCAGATGAACTCTTGAAATTTGCACTTCCTCCTTCAATATGAAGCCACATAGTAGAACATTTCAGCAATTTTGAACTCAAGATTAAATTGTCTTAGAGGTACTCCATCTTTATATATTTAGCTGTACTACCTCACTTATTTCTAAATCTAAAGTACCCTGGATTAGGGCTTTCCTGAAGAATTGTTGAGTAGGACCCTGGTCTACTGAGGGACTGAATTCAGACAACATAATAATCCTGAACTGTGGTTGGTTGTTGAAACATGATTTATCATGTTGTTTGGGCCAATAAGCCATTATGAACAACCAACAGTTCATAATCCACCAACAAACCATGTGTTCTCTTCATGGATGTTCATGGTTGAAACTCCATGGATTGTTATTTCAACTAGGTTTTGACAATACAATAACTCATGCTTTAACAACCCATTGTTCAGTGACAACCATGCTCAACTCTTGTGGGTGGGTTATCATGCTGTCTGCATCCTTTCAGTATTTCACCCATTTCAAATGATGTCAGGAGATAAAGCCCTCAGTCTGAAATGGTTACCTGTCCCTAACTGGGCAGTGAAAAAAAAACTATTGCACTGCACTGAAAGTAAGTTTTCTGAAGGAGACACTTCCCAAACACCTCAAAATATTATTGTGAACAATTGGCACAGCATTAGTTTCTGTTTGTCTCTACATTCCTCAGATGTTTGGCCTTGGCAAGAAGTTCAAGTCTTTCTTGAATTTTGCTTGAAGCTCAGCCTCTGAAATGTACAGTTTTCAAAATCTTGTTTTTCTGCCACCATGGCTAGAGTACATTTGCTAGAAAATTGTGCTGGAGTTCAACTAAGCCTTTGGCAAAAGGCATGTACCTTCACTGTAATTGCCTTCGGTAGTTGTTTCTTGTGTTCATTACTCCATTTAGATGTTGTAACCTCTAACCTTCCGAAGCAAGAAGAGCAATTGGTTACACCTGACAAAAATTGGAGAGCTAGCCAGGAGAGAGCAGTAATATAAATACAGTTCAGTTTCATCTCCCCAAATGCAAAGGCTGCTCTCTGAAGTTAAGACCTTTGTTAGTTCAGCTACCTCTCAGAAGAAATGTAATCCACGATTAATGAAAAACCATGCTGTTACTGTTGTAAGAGTCAGGAGACAACATTGCAAGTAGGATTTTTGAAAGAATTACTCACTTGCCTCCATAAAAACTTAAGTCACATTAACTCAATTGAAAGACCAAAGGGCAAAATTTCACTAGTGTAAGAAGCAGGCTAGAATGGAACTGTGCTTACCTGTTTACTTTGCAAACCACTGCTCATACTAGAGATAGGAAGAAACTGTGTGTGCTTTACAGCATGGTTGGCCAGCTGGTAGATATGAATCTGCTGGTAGATCACTGGGTGATTTGCAATAGATTAGCAAGTATCTGTGATTGCCATTACCTAATAATAGCATCAATAGCCCCAATCCACCCTAACTTGAACTGCTGAATGAATGAAACTTGAGAATTATGGAGATGGAATATTGGGTGGAAGAACCATGACTTTGCTCAGTGCTGGCACTGCTCTTTAATTCTAGGTGTGTGGTTTATACAGCAGAGTACAGTTGGTGGATTTCAAGGTTCTAGTAAGGTGCTAGTAAAAGCAAGATAGAACTCACAAGCCTGACAAATGGCGAGTGGCCCTGCTGTTTGTTCCTCTTTCTACTTTTTGTTGTGTAAAAGTGGGCAACCAATGGAGAAACTACTACTGAGTCAGTTACATTTCCTTCCTACATTTTGTACCATACTGTATCATTCAATCAATGCTACATTGTGGCAATAATTTCATTATTTTTTTAAAAAAACCCTTCAAAATAAACTCTGTAGACAAGAAGTAGGATGTATAAGGATTCTGATAGGAGGATAAAAATCTGATGGCTTTTCAGGATTTGCCTCTGAGATTCCAGCTCATTTATTCTACACTGGCATCAACTACCTGTGGTGTGAGTCAAGCCAGCTTATAGACTTTAAGGCAAACCATGTTTAAAAATGTTTAGCACAGTTTTAAAATTTCTAATGAAACTTGCTAATTAAAAAAGAACCTGAAGATGATGTGACTCTGGCACCATTTGTGCAGAATTGGCCAATTCAGGAAAATCATCTTACTTTGTAAAAATTTCGCTAGAATCATGTAGCTTCAGGGTGCTTATTTCCACAGATTCCTTACCAGATAAAACAAAGAAATCCCTGACTCAGCCTGCTTCCAACTCCCAGCTCAGAAGTGGGCAAGAAATCTACTGAGCTCAAGCCAGTTTTCTCTGGTTTGGTACATCCCTACCAACAAGCTATTTCAAATTCCACAGCTAAACCACACCTTTCTTATGACCACCCAAAATGCCATTGAAGGCTATGGAGAAAGGAAAAGGAAAGGGCATGCAGATTAGACTACATGTGGTCAAAAGATCTGCAGCTTAGACTCTTTGAGTGATCCTGGTAGTGTTGCAAGTTGCACCTAGCATTCTGGGACAACAATGCAAGGGCCAATCCCCTTTCTTCTGAAAAATTAAAAGCCACCTATAACTGAGATCTGTCTCTCATCCTGAGAAAAGCAAACAAAAGCAGACATCAGATGTAAAGAGAATCATGCACAACCAAAACTAAAGATTAAATTTTAGTTTTAGTTTAAAAGATTAAATTTTGCCCTGGGTAAAACAGAGAGAGTTATTTTAAGACACACAGGGTCACTAGTCTTAATACAGAACCATGACATTTCTTCCCAATAATGTTTCCAATGTAGTGTAATGCATCTCATGATTCATCACCACCTTCAACATCACCACTAACTTTGTTTATAATGTGCCTAAACACTACTGTCAACACAAGCATCTACATCTCTTCTGCAAAAGATGCTGCTGAATTCTGGCACTCTTTTCCAATAAATATGAGCCAACCCTAACGGTGGTGGTTGGCCAATGCTTGTATCAGTATTAAGAGTGGTGCATGTTGAAAGGGAAGCATATTTGGCCACTTCATTTAGTAACATGAATGAGGCATTCATATGATGCTACACACAAAAATAAAAGTGTCTGTATGATTTTTGTGGACCATATAGTCTTTAATGAGGTTCCACACTGATTAGTGATGAACATGAAAGCATGAAGGCAAGATCATATTGGTAAATCCTGGCCAACTTTTCCTCAGGATCTCTTATAAAGCCCAGTGAGAACAGGAAGCAAGGTGAGAGAATAGGATTAAAGTTGTGAATCAAAATCAGTTTGTTGCATGACACAACAAACCATTAGGTTTGTTTCTGTGATTGCTTCAGGATAGCTTGTGGTGACATCCAAACCTAGTGTGTTTCTTATTTCCACCAAGGAAAAGCACACAGCTCAGAGCTCACTTGCTTGTTTGTTCAGGCTGGCTTGTCCTGATGTCTGAAATTGGAAAAATGACATTATTGGCAGCTGGAGAGTCACTGTCACTGAGCAAGAGGAGTGAAAAACCTTGCTGCTTTCATGATCTCCCTAGTTAGAGCACCATGTCCCCATCTCTTGTTCATCTCTTGAGAAGAAAGGACACCAGTGGATGTCAGAATGTGTTTGCAACCTTTTTATTTTATTTTATTTTATTTTATTTTATTTTATTTTATTTTATTTTGTCTTTTTTAAGGGGCAAACTACTCAGGCCACTGCTATGAAATTTGTATGGTTTCTCCCTCTGCTTTCCTGCTTTGTCATGACATTGGCTTATATTTACTGATCGTACTCACTGTTCTCCCTTAACATTTGTATATATTTACAGATTTATTTCACTCCTGATTCTGCCTTGAAATCTATGCATGTTTGCAGGTGTCCCTTACGTCTCTTTCCTGGAATTTACCAGTCTGTGTAACCCATAAGGATATCTGACCATTAACAATGTAGAATGGTGGAAAGAAGTGGTAAGCACAAAGTGTGGAAGTTCAGAACCAAAAACAGCTGACAGCTGCAGGAGAAAGAGCTTTACGTTGGTAGTGTGTGTAGCAACTTTTTTCTTGTTCTTTTTAGTTGTTTGATAGCAAGGTAAATACTAAACAGAGTTGGAACTAACAAGGCAATAGAGAAGATAAGGGTATCTGTAGGCTGAGCTGCATGTGGGACAGGAATTGCCTTCATGAGCTGCCCACCCCAGTGGATCACTTGCAGAAAGGGTGCTGAAACAGGGAACAAAGAAACTAGCATTCCTGCTGTGGAGACACCTGGATATTTGCTGGAGGTCAATGGGACTGAGGAGGAAAAAGTCATTCCAAGCCACTTAGTGCTCGATCATTTGTTAGAAGTTATGAGCATGCCATCAACCCACTGTGGTTTGGCATGGTCTGCAAAGTCACCCATTGTGTGATAAGTCAACACATTTCCAACCTATAAAGTATCTGGAAGAAAGTAGTTAAAATGTGCTTTCTCAATCTCTCTGCCTGGAAAAATCAGCAAATTAATTTTTATTTCCTGATTCCCTTCTCTTGATATTTGTATTTATTTCTCATCACAACTAAAATGATGAATGGTCTTTGATGAAAGTGAAACTTGCAACATTTAGCACAAAATGTATTTTGAAATTACTATGTTGTGGGTCTACTTATATTTCATATACACAAACCTGAGCAGAGATGAGCATGTACATTACATAAGAAGTGTGGAGTTTGCTCAACCTCTTAGCCAAATCTTCCTTCACTTGACCTGCTGAATGAATGCTATGACCAAAGTGAGACCGAATTATAAAAGGGTATTTTGCAGCCTTTCTGACAGAGCACCAGAGAAGAGAGCACCCTTCCTGCCACCCAGTGATTTACGTGCTTACAAGTCAGAAGGACGTGGTCACAAGTACATTGGTGATATATAGAGGATACAGAAGCAAGGCTGAGGACTATCAGAAGCTGTGTGGACTGCTTTAGTTTGCTTGTGACTGCAGTTTCCTCAAGGATCACTTGTTGGAATAAAACATGATCTGCAGCTGAAGTCTGCATATTTCTGAGGTATGCAGAAGAATTTGTAGAACAACAAAATATGTATTTAAAAATCCATTCTTTTGAAACATAGAAACATAGCGAGCCAGAAGGGGCCTCTCGGGCCATCTAGTCTGACCCCTGACTCCAGCCTGCTCTGCTCACATCATGCCCACCATGTGCATGTCCAGCCTATCTTTAAACACCCTCACTGATGGAGCCTCAATGACACCCTCAACGGGACCTCCACACCCTCAGGGTCCTAACTGTCAGGAAGTGCTTCCTGGCATCTAAATGGAACCTGGGTTCCCTGAGCTTTGCTCCGTTGGAGCGCGTCCTGCCTTCCTCTGCAGGGGAGAACAGGTCTCTACCCATTTCTGTGTGACACCCCCTCACATACCGGTATGTTGCCAACATATCCCCTCTGAGTCTTCTCTTCTCCAGGCCGAAGAGACCCAGTTCCCTCAGTCTCGCCTCATACCCCATCCCCTGCAAACCGACCACTAACCTTGTGGCCCTACGCTGCACTGACTCTAACCTGACTATATCCTTTCTGTAATGAGGGGCTCAAAACTGAGCACAATACTCCAGTTGCGGGTGCACCAGAGTCATATAGAGTGGTAGTAATACCTCTCTCGATCTAGAAGCCGCACTTCTGGCTATGCAACCAAAGGTGGCGTTTGCCCTCTTGACCACCGCATCACACTGCTGACTCATGTTTAGCCTGCAGTCAACCAGCACCCCGAGGTCCCTTTCACAAGTGCTGCTCTCCAGCCACATGTCACCTAACCTGTACTTATGACAGCTATTCTTATACCCCAAGTGCAAGACCTTGCACTTATCCACATTGAATGTCATCCTGTTGTCCCCTGCCCACTTCCATAGCCTGTCCAGATCCTTTGAATCTGGAGTACCTGCTCTTCAGTTGTGGCCACTGCTTCAGTTTTAGTATCATCTGCGAATTTGATCAGCAAACTGTTCACTTCTTCTTGGAAAGAATGCACATAAATTTGCTTCAATGAATGAGAAGTGCATATATTTCCAAAATGGGCACAGTCAGTGCAAACATTTGTAAAAATACTTTTGTGTATATGAAGGCAAATTCATGCAGAAAGGGGAAAAAAGGACAAGAAGCATGGCTTGTATTCTGATGAAGAATGTGCTTTGAGGTGGAATTTGGAGAAGCTCCAATTTTGCTGATTTGCACATCTCTGTGTAAAGTCAAACATCCCAGAGGATTTTAAACATATATGAGCCAGTGAGAGCCTGAATGCTCTTGATGACTTTTTGTATGTAATAATTAACCCTTTTCTTTAAGAAGGAAGTTTTATTAGTGATGGCAACGATTTTCAAATTTTAACATTCCCTCAGTTCAACAAGTCTCAGTTTAATCTGAGGCAAAGCATACCTTTCTAACTTCAGTCATCAGCTCATAATGCTTTGTACTGACATCCTCCAAGTGTTGAAAGTGCTGCCTCCCTTCTGTGGCATCTTCTCCCTTTCTCCTTCTGCTTTCTTGGTGTGTGGAAGAAGCAGCCATGGCAGCAGTCACACACACACAGTCTTACATGAGACAGAGTCTCTCTCTCTCTCTCTCTCTCTCTCTCTCACACACACACACACACACACACACACACATATGTAACTCATGGTATTGTTAACTATGCAGCAGCAATATTCTAGGTTCAGGGATATTGTTTCAGGGCTCTATCGTGTTAATATTGTCTGAATTTACAGTATCGCTCAAAGTATTTCTGTAATGGGGTCTTTTATGTTTTGTTGCACTAGTAAGTAAGCATGGTTATGGGACAAAATGGGGGTGGGGATTTAAATATAAAAATAGCAACACGAAGTTATCTAGCTTCCACTATGTGTTTCATTGAACTAAATATGAATGTTTCTGCACCCTGTGGGCAGATACACATAAGGTCAGCTGAGGTCAGGATAATTCATCATGACAAAACAGTCAACAACTTGAGTGAGCTTGTAATATTTCTGTATTTTGTAGTATTTCAGTGCTCTTCTTTACCTTTCAGTGCTCTTCTAAACCTTTACTTTCCAGGAAAAACATTATTAGTGCATGTGTGTGTGTGTGTGTGTGTGTGTGTATGGGTCACTATATTGTTAGAAAACACTTTTCAGTTCCAAATAAGATAATGAAAGAAGCAATTTCATTTCCAATGCCTGGAAGACATTATAAACTTAATCATAGTGCAATAAAAGTCACCGCCCACACGTCCCACCGTTTTAAAAAAATGATTGTTATGTTCCAAGTTGTGTGAGAACTGAAAAGAGCTTCTCCTTGGCTCAAACTGGAGAAAGTGATTTTGAAGCATTCACATTTAAGAAATGTGGCCCTTTTACGAAAGTATGGCAAAATGGTGCTTAGGCAGATCATGGATGATAATGATATGCTTGCAAAATGACTTTAAATACTGCACACAATCCAAGTATTTTCTTACATAGGCTCATGCTGGGCTTATAATTTGTTTGTTCACTCAATTTCTATTCTGCCAAAACTTTTAGTGCAGTTGGACAAGTTTGCATGATCTGGCTCATTTATATTATTCAATTACTCCACCCATACTTCCTTCTCTACATTGGTTGGAATCCAATTCACATTCAAAACTAGTGTTTTAGTGGTCTTGTTTATAGGGCAGGAACATGTATGTTATCAAATTCACTTCTTCAAAACCAGAAGAAGGGAAAGACACCTAACTTTCATACTATCTATCCAGATGCTTCAGAAGTAATATTTTGTCTTTGGTAAAAGTTCTATATAAAGTTTTTTTCAAGTTTTCATTCATATATCTACATATTGACTTAGAGAGAGAACATGAAAAAAATATTATTGCAATGAGAAATGGATATTAAAATTGAGGATTAGCAGAATGGCATGCATTTGCCCATCTTTCTGGTACTGGATTTCATTTGGACATTACATTAATAATGTAGAACTCAGTTAAATTAGTGCATTTCTGGGAAGATGTATACATCTATCAACACATATGAACACTATTGAACACTAATTAATGCAAATAGATCTCTCAGTTAATCGATTATAATCTCCAAAACAGTTTAATAGGTGCCATTTTGGGCCTTACACAAAATGTTTCAGGAGAATAAAGAAATATGCTTCATATTTTACAGATATAGACCAGAGAGCCTTTATAAATCACCAGGCCCAGATGGTATGCATCCTAGAATGCTTAAAGGACTCAAATGTGAAATTCTTGATCTTCTAAGAAAAGATTGCATGATGTCCCTAAAATCATTCTCTGTACCTGAAGTGAAGAATGGCAAATGTAATGCCTCTTTCCTTTCCTTTCCTTTCCTTTCCTTTCCTTTCCTTTCCTTTCCTTTCCTTTCCTTTCCTTTCCTTTCCTTAGAAATTACAGCCCTGTTCAAAGTTCAAGGTCAATTGGCTGAAAGTCACATTAAAGAAAATACTAGTAAGCATATAGAAGGCCTGCTGGAAAAGAATCGACATGACTTCTGTAAATATAAGTCCCATCTCACTAATCCTTTAGAGTTCTTTGAGTGTCAGTAGACAGTAGGAATCTGGTAAACATTGTTTATTTGGACTTCCAAAACAATAAAGTCCCCCAGTCGAGGATCCTGAGCAGTAGCAGTAATGAACCAAGAGGAGATTTGTCCTTATGGAGCAGGAACTAGTTAAAAATGGAAGTGGAAAGTAAGAATAAATGGTAAACTCTTCCATTAGAGCAATGTAAGCAGTAGGCTTCTACAAGGATGCGCTTTAGGACTAATGCTTTTTCAACTTATTTATAAATGATATTGATAGTACTGCCTTCATAGAAATATATGATTAGAGCATGTTTAGAATACTATGTTCATTTTTAGTCACTACACTTAAAAAGGTGTACTGTACCATTAGTAAAAAGTACGGGAAAGAGCACCAAAAATGATCAAAGGGCTAGAGCAACTCCTGTATGAAGTAAGGCTAGATCAGCAGGGATTGTTTAGATTAAAAATAATTGGGAGAGGGAACCATTTCTTAACATCATTAGAAATTTACAAAATTATGTGTGGTTAGGACAGTGGATCGGACATTTATTTTTCTCCCTTCTTCATAATAGTAGAAACCAGGTCAATCTCTGAAGGTGATAAGTGAGAGATTCACGACAGATGAAAGGAAGAATTTCTCTACCCTGCATTTGATTAAATATGGAACTCACAAGTCTGGATTTAAAAGATTGGACAAACTCACAAAGAAGGCGGCTATTAACGGTCACCAGTTTTGGTAGTTCCATTTTCTCTGCAGTATGAGAGGCAGGATGCCTATGTATTGCTGAGGAACATGAGTAGCAGGGTGGTCTTGCCTGGTACTTCATTATCAGAGGTTGTTTGATTGTTGGGACTGCATTTAAATGTGTTCATTCTTTTCTATTTAATTCTTTTTATCAGCTGCCTTCAGTGTGATTTATCATGTAAAATGTGATATCAGTATTGAACTAAACAGTAGTGCATAATGATGATAAATAAGGTCACTGCAATCATATTCGGATGGCCTGCTTATCAGCTTTTAGGAAAGAAGGTCTCCAATTGTGTCCAGACAAGGGATAGGTGAATACTTTCTTCTACAGTGGAATTGTCAAAGTCTCATTTTTATCTCTCTCCAGAAAATGAAGAATTTGCTAGATTCCTATCAATAGCAAACTGAAAAGAAATTCTGACTCATCTCCCTCTGTCAACTTCAATAGGTACAGCTTCTGAAAGAAGGATGAAAGGATGAAATACATTCCTGCTACACAGCTGTTAAAGATGAGGAGCCTGTGGGGAAAAAGTGGTGACAACCTGAATTAAATATTGATATTCTTGAAGATACAGGGGTTCAAACCCAGGCATTTAATGGCAAAGCACTCAAATCTGTCAACTTCAGTTTCTCTCATCTTCATTTTTTAAAGGAATATTTTTCTCATTCTCACTTTTACATGCTAAATACTTTTCAATTCAAAATTTCCTAGAAACAAGATTTGGCCCTTTCTTTTTACAGCTTCATGATCTATTCCACTATTGGAATAGATCATGTCATACCCACATGATCCATATTTATAAATACTTATTGTCAACAAAGAAATATGATATACAAGGTCTTAGGCAGAAATAGAACAAGGAGCTGGATTGTCCAATCTTGTCCAATCAATAGTTTGTCATTTTAACATTTTTATCTGAAGTGTCAATGGATCTTTGAAATTTTCACCTTGTGTTCATGAAGTGTTCTAAAATTGCTTTACTAAGGATTTGTACATATTTGCTACCTGTAGGAAATGTAATACTGTTAATGATTCTTTAATCATGTTTTGTGGATGTCCAGTTCTTGCTGCTTTTTGTTATAATAGGGATAAACTTAGTATTAAAATACTACTTATTTTTTACTAATATAGATGCCCTTTTAAATTAGCTATCTGCTTCCTGAAAATTAAAACGTGGTAAATGTGAATGGATTTTCCATGTCCTTTTCCACTGCAAAAGATAGTGTCATGATGCTATGTTAAGACATTGGATATAGAATGCTCACCTCCTATAATGCTATGGATTAGGTACCTAACAATGTTTTCAACCTTTTAAGAATCCAGGGTTCATATTCCTTTCACTCATGGAGATATATCTGTATATATGGCCAGCCTTTGTTAAATTTTCTGAATATTTCCTTATTATTTTGTATATAAAGTTAAGTTAAGTTAAGTTAAGACCGCTGGGAGAGGTCATCAGGAGGTGTGGGCTGCGGAATCATCAGTATGCTGATGATACCCAGCTCTACCTCTCTTTTTCCACCGATCCAGGTGAGGCGGTGGCTGTGCTGAACCGGTGCCTGGCCGAGGTAATGGGCTGGATGGGGGCCAATAAACTGAGGCTCAACTGACAAGACGGAGGTCCTGTTGGTAGGTGGTTCGGGCTTCGGAATGAGGGACCTGACCCTAGTCTTGAATGGGGTTGCACTCCCTCTGAAGGACAAGGTCCGCAGCTTGGGGGTCCTCCTCGACCCGGAGCTGACCTTGACAGCTCAAGTGTCAGCAGTGGCGAGGAGTGCCTTCCATCAGCTTCGGCTGATCCATCAGCTGCGTCCCTTCCTGGAATCCGACTGCCTGGCGACGGTGACTCACACGTTGGTGACTTCCTGGCTAGACTACTGTAATGCGCTCTACGTGGGGCTACCCCTGAAGACGGTCCGGATACTTCAATTGGTGCAGAATAGAGCTGCCAGGGTGCTGACGGGGACTGGGCGTGGTTCTCATATCACCCCTGTTCTCCGTCAGCTTCACTGGCTCCCCATTGAAGTCCGGGCCCAATTCAAGGTGTTGGTTCTTACCTATAAAGCCCTTAACGGCTTGGGTCCCGGCTACCTAAAGGAGCGCCTGTGACCATATACACCCTCCCGCCCCTTACGATCTGCTGTTGATGCTCTCCTCTGGGAACCCTCCGTGAAAGATATTAGGAGGGTGAGTACCCGGAGGAGGGCTTTCTCTGCGGTGGCGCCCCATTTATGGAATGCGCTCCCCAGAGAGGCTCGCCTGGCGCCGTCTTTATTTGCTTTTCGGCGCCAGGCGAAGACCTTTTTATTTAAGCAATATTTTAATTGTTAACTTATTTATTGTATTTTATTGTGGCTGTTTTAATTCGGACCCTGGAGATGGGCCAGTTTTTAATGTTTGTTGAATTTTTAATGTTGAGAATTTGTTGTTTTTGTTGTGAGCCGCCCCGAGGCTTGTGGCAAGGGGCGGCCTATAAATTTCCAAATAAAAAAATAAAAAAATAAAATAAATAAAGTTTTCACACACACACATACACACTGACACAAACACACATTTCATGGATATAAATGTAAACTAACATTTTCAAATCTAGGAATTTATATTTTTCCTCTTTATTATCATGGTTTTGGTGTTCTTGGTTGAAATGTGGAATGAATGAATCTATGAATAACATTTCAAGATATTTTGTCCAAGATATGAGGACACACGTGAATTCTTAATTATTGTATTAAAACTAAACTGAAATGAAATTCCCACCCTTCCCTATAAGTTGACATCATCCTTCTTTGCTCCATGAACATTAAATGTAATGCAGGGATTCCAGAAAAGATTATTCCTCTGACCACTAAAAATAATCACACATCCAAAGCCACTGCTCACATGCAATATATTATGCTATGTTCATAGTGAAGGAGGCACATCTTCTTGCTCCACCACAACAAGAAAGGGGTTATTGAGACACATAAGGCCCAGGAAATTACCCCATTTTGAATTACCCTTGCTTTATAACCACAACCCTATTAAGCTGAGTAACTTGTGGCCCTCCAGAAGTTTTGGCCTTCAGTTTAAATCATCCTCTGTCACTAACTACGTTCACAAGGATTGACAGGAACCGTTGGCCAAAACATTTGGGGGGAAATCATTTGCTTCAGACTCTATCATCTGTCTGTTTATGTAATGTGCAGATATGCTATGTATTCAGTCCAGTATGGAGTCAAGATGTAAAACCAGGATGAAATAGCATTTAAAAAGCAGGAATTGAGATTCTCTGACTTCTTTGGAAATATCCAGTTGTCCCCATCCACCTTGAGCATAGCTTCCCCAGTAGAGCAGATTTTCCTTTCTACTTGCAGATCCCTGTGCTCCACATGTACACCTCTGGGTGGTTGGAGAGGAGATCTGGAGAAGCATGAAGACATGAGAGAAGCACATTAAAATGTTATTATGAAGATGAAAATCAATTCATGTTGAATTTAGCTACATATACACTTTTTGTGAGGATTTCACCATTCATATGCAGCTTTAGCCATGCAACACTGCATAGAAACATAGAAACAAAGCGAGTCAGAAGGGGCCTCCCAGGCAATCTAGCCTGATCCCAGGCTCCAGCCAGCTCCACTCACAACATGCCCACCATGTGCATCACCCCCACCCTTAAAGCTAGGACAAGATTATTTCTTTCCTCACACCTGCTCTCTGTCTTTAAGCCACAGCAGTGCTTTACTATTCAGCCCAGTGTTTATTAAGGGATCAATATAACCTCTGAGCTCTGATCTGCAAGAACAATGTCATTATCTTGGAAAGAAATATACTGTGCATCCATGTGTATATGGAAATATAATGGTTCAACTGTACTAGCAGCAGAAAGCCAAGCGTTTCTCTGTGGCAAATTCTTATTAAGTGTAACCTTTAAGTTTGCTGAGATGGTAACTTGCAACAATGGATTTATTGTTTCTAGTGTGCACATGTCTCTTAAGAAACAATAGCAAATTGTGAGAGCTTACATTTCTCCTGCAACAAGCTACTGCTTTCCAAGAGTCAGACAACCATTTATTTGAGACAGAGAACAATCCATGGATTCATATTTGCCTGATAAATTAGAGGCCTCCTCAAGTGGAACTGATCCCAACAGTAAAAGATATAAATCACTGAGTGAATTTCTATACTGGCAGAGAGGGCCTTTTAATACAGCATAACAAGGTCTGTGGCACACTCTGGTTCCTGCAGATCCACACACGCAGAGTTTATTTATTTATTTATTTTATTTATTTTTTGATTTATATCCTGCCTTTTTCCTACAAAGGGCTCAAGGCAGCTTACATCTCCTCCATCTTATCCCCACAACAACAACCCTGTGAGGTAGGTTGGGCTGAGAGTCTGTGACTGGCCCAAAGTCACCCAGTTGGCTCCATGGCTGAGCAGGGACTAGAACCCAGATCGTCTGAGTCCCAGTCCCATGTTCTTAACAACTACACCACACTGGCTCAGAGTTATTTTGTTATAGTGCTTTTCTGTATTTTGATCACTTGATTCAACATGCCACTGAATGAAATTACTGCCAATAAAAGTGGCTGAACACCTTGATAACATGGTCTAGGTAACTCACTAAATATTCTTTCAGAATTGATACCACCTGCCAATCTGTTGTGACCTCACACAGAGATGTATGAGGATTTCATCCCAGTTCATTGTCAAAACTCATCCAACCTGCAACATGTAACATGAAAGGAAGCAATTTCTTGGCCAGCACTCATTTTTTCTAAGCTGTAAATGTGTTCAAATGCCATGTGCTATCTATGTATTTGTGGATACTATGCATTTGTGTATGTTGTGCATGTATGTTATGTATTTAAACTCCTTTGAAAAAAAATATGCACTTTAAAAATGTGCATGGGAGTGATGCATTGTCAAGATTTAGTCTGTGTGGGAGAAGTACATATTTGGGTGCATTAAAAAGAAGACCCATATTGTTATGGGTATGGTTTCTTTTAGTGCATTCAAATAATATGCTCCAGTTGCAGTTTTGAAAAAAGTGCACATTCAAAATTGGAAACTGGATGAATCAATCTTAAATGTGAAAACTGGAGAAATGAAAGTAGCTAAATTTTACCAGAATTGGGTCACGAATAAAGGAAAATGAAGACCTGAGTATTAATTGGCTCCAGTTTCCAAGATACAGCTTCAGGGAAAAATTGCATCAAAATAATTCAAAATTATGAGGGGGATGTGAGATTATGCTCCATAACCTTTCTGCAAGATGTGCTATAACTATGAGAAATGGCCGTTTAGTTCACTCTGTGAAATTAGATGTGGTTCAGGAGGAGGATATGGTGGGCTAAAGTTTGGGACCTCTGACATCGACGGGCCCAGATCAGCTGATCCAGATCAGCTGCATCCTGCTCATCATCTTTAACATCATCTGAGTCTAGAGAGTACAATTCTAGTAGATCTGGAAATGGCAAGTCTTCACCATGGGGAATAGGACACAGTGCGGATGGAATGTTTGGATATTCCATGGTCCACTTATTCTTTCTTGAGATCTCTTTTGCAACTGGGGGAACCACGCAAAAATAGCTGTCACTACTATGATTGGTGGGTTCCCTCCATACCATTGGGACTGTGAAAGGCATGGACTTTTTAATTCTTGCTTAACCAATGATGCAGATCAGTTGCACAGGTAATGCAACAATAATGAAGGACCCAACTCGTGTCCTGATCCCCTATTTTGCATCCAAAATGAAGGTGGTATGCCTTTTTTTTACCACTGCCATCATACAACACTTTTGAGATGCAAATGTAACCTCACCACAAATGTAGAAAAAGTTATCTGCATTGTTTACACAGTTTTGAGGAATCTTGACTTCTGAGGGAAAATATCATGCAACTGTTCCTTGGAAATGTTAGGCATTGACATTACAAGCCACCAGATGTAACTGTATGATGCGTAGATCTGACCAAAACAAATATTCCTTGCAATAAAAGAACAATAAATTACAGTTAGGTAATAATCTTTAGTCTCAATTCATACACTTCCATGTGGTACCATTTTCATTGTTCTACCATAATTTGTAGAGCAGTTACGAGGCATCATGATAATTAAACATCTCCCTCCCTTGTAGGCAAATATACCCACCTGTGTATAAATCTTTACTGTGAAATCTCTTGAAAATGTTAGCCAATCAGCACCTTTATCACCTATTTTCTGATCCATCTAATCAAAATATGTAAGAATTAGTGCATTTTATCCCAGAGGTTGATAATTTCCCAAAATTTGTAGACCAGTGTTCTCTCTGTACAGTATCAAGTAGAAAGGAACAAAGCTGTCCTATGTGTCATTTTTCTCATTAAATGATTCTTGAGTTTTACTTTGAGTCAACTCAGAGTTTACGGTTAGATTAACACATAATGTTTAATTTTAGCTTTGCCACAAAAAAAAAGAAGAAAATATAAATAACTCAAAAAATATAAACATATGATGTTTGTCCATCATTTTCGATGAGGACCTTGACATCTAATGGGTTGTGAGTTGTCCATGGTGTGTCCGCAGGTGGCTGATAAGAGTGTTCTGCCACATGTCAGGCAGACATGTGTGGGCATCACTGTTGCAACGTTTGCAATGCTGGCTTTACAAAGTGCTCGCTTCTCTTGGGCTATGGTTGTCCTTCTGGCTTCAAATTTTGATAGCCTTGGTGGATCAGCGTGTGCCATGTTGATCGGTCTTGTGCCAGGGTCTCCCAGGAGGTGGCATCGATAACCAGGGACTTGAGGGAGGCTTTCAGCATGTCTTTGTATTGCTTCTTTTGTCCCCTGTGCGATCGCTTTCCTTGAGACAGCTCACCATAGAAGAGCTGTTTGGGGATGCGCTGGTCTGGCATCCTTGCAACATGGCCTGTCGTGTCTGGGCTTTCATCTGCAGGGTGTGAACTGATGGCAGACCTGCTCTGGAGAGGACCTCTGTGTCTGGCACCTTGTCCTGCCACTGGATCCTCAAAAGTCTGCGGAGGCAAGTCGTATGGAAGTGGTTCAGTTGCCTATCATGCCTCCTGTATACTGTCCAAGTCTCACTGGCATATATCAGCGTAGTTAGCACTACTGTGTGGCAGATTTTAAGCTTTGTAGCAAGCCTTATTCCATGGTGGTCCCACACTTTGGTCAGCAGTCCACTGAATTCAGAGCTTGCCTTGCGATTCTGCAGTTGACTTCTATGTCAACTGTCACTGCATGGGAAAGGGAGCTGCCAAGGTATGTAAACTGGCCCACTGCTTGCAGCTTTTGTCCCTTCACTGTGATGGTGGGCTCTTGGTATTGGGCTTTCGGAGCTGGCTGGTGCATCACTTTGGTTTTCTTTGGGTTGATGAGTAGGCCAAAGTTGCTGCATGATCCTGCGAATTTGTCCATGCTGGCTTGCATTTCCTGCTCTTATCCAGCACTCAGGGCACAGTCGTCAGCAGAAAGGAGGTCTCGTAGCACAGTCTCCTTTATCTTGGTGATGGCCTGGAGTCTTCACAGGTTGAACAGTTTCCTGTCAGTCCTGTATTTCAGGCTGACTCCCAAGGAGTTGTTCTGAAAGGTGTCTGTCAGCATGGCTGAAAACATTATGATGAACAGGGTCAGTGCCAGCACGCACCCTTGCTTGATGCCATTTGTGACGGGAAAGGCCTCTGAAGCTTCTCCATCATCCAGAACATGAGCTGTCATGCTGTTGTGGAACTGACGGACCATCAGGATAAATCTGTCAGGGCACCCAAACTTCGACATGATGTGCCACAGACCTTCATGACTCATAGTGTCAAAAGCCTTGGTGAGGTCCACAAAGATGGTGTACAGTTCACAATTCTGCTCTTGACACTTCCCTTGGAGCTGCCAGACTGCGAAGATCATGTCCACAGTGCCATGCTTTTTGCGGAAGCCACATTGTGTCTCAGGTAGTAGACCCTGTTTCACGTGGTCAGTCAGGTGATTCAGCAACACACATGCAAGGATCTTGCCTGTGATGGAGAGCAGTGATATTCCTCTATGATTATCACAGACTTGTCGATTTCCTTTCCTCTTGTAGAGGTGTACGATGGACACATCTTTCAGTTCTGAGGAATGGATCCTTGATTCCAGAAGGACTGGAACAGCTGAGTGAGTTTGTCGACAAGCACTGCACCACCTTTCTTATAGACTTCCGCTGGGATCGCATCAGATCCTGGGGCCTTGCAACTGGACAGCTGGCTAATGGCCTGTAGGGTATCAGGCTTTGATGGTGGGGCATCCAGGCTGTGGTTGATATCCACCCAGGGCATTCTGTCAATTGCCTCATTACTGATGAAGGATGGGTGGTTCAGTATGGATTGGAAGTGCTCAGCCCAATGCTGTAGAATCAGAGTCTTCTCAGTAATGAGAGTTGCACCATTTGAGTCCAGTAGAGGGGAGCTCCCTGAAGGCTGAGGTTCATACAAGGATCTGAGGACTTTGTAGAACCGTTTGGCATCATTTCTATCAGCAAACTTCTGAATTTCATCTGCTTTGACACTCAACCAGGAGTCCTACATCTTGCGAAGCTTGCTCTGTACAGTCCTGCGAGTGTTGTTGAAGGCGTTTTCCTTAGCTGTTGTCAACGGGTAGTTCTGATCAGCACAGTGAAGGTGGTGCTTTTTCAGCAAGTAAGACCTTGATCTCTTCATTGTTTTCATCAAACCAGTCCTGCTGTTTCCTGTGTGAGGGTCCAAGAACCTTTAATGCAGAAGAGTGCACAATATCCTGGAAGCATTCCCAGTCCTTCTCAGCATTTTCCTCTAATTGCAGCTCCGAGAGTTGGTTGTCAAGATCTTCTGCTAGTGAAGCTGCTGTGTTGGGGTTCCTCAGTTTACTGACATTGATCTTTTTCATCACAGCTTTGTTTCCCTGCGGACGTCTCTTAGGCTTGATGTGAAGGCTTAATTTGGAGATGAGGAGTCTGTGGTCAGTCCAACAGTCAGCATTGGCATGGTGTTGGTCACCCTTACATCCTATCTGTCTTTCCTCCGCATGATGACATAATCAATGAGATGTCAGTGCTTGGAGTGTGGGTGCATCCAGGATGTCTTTTTGCGAGTGGGCAGGCGGAAGATGGTATTAGTGATGATCAGATCGTGAGCCGCACATGTCTTCGGTAGTAGTAGGCCATTGCTGTTACATCTGCCAATTCCATTTTTTCCAATGACACCATCCCAGGCAGAGTGATCGGATCCTACTCTCATGTTGAAATTGCCAAGTAGAATCAACCTGTCGGTGCACTTCATGGATCTTTGAGGCATCGAGTTCTTCATAAAACTTGTCCTTTACTTCATCTGGATTCGTCATTGTGGGTGCGTAGGCACTGATCAGTGTGGCTTACTTTCCTCTAGGTAGTGGGAGATGCATTGTCATGAGTCGGTCGTTCACACCCTTGGGAAGACTGGCAAATATGGGGACAAGATGATTCTTAACAGCAAAGCCAACTCCAGATTCATGATGTTCATCACTGCTACGTCCACACCAGAAGAATGTGTAACCGCCTCCTGTTTCTGTGAGCTGACCTTCATTGGCTAGGCAAATTCCACACAGGGCCGCAATATATATGTTAAATCTTGTGAGCTCTCTGGTGACCAGGGCTGTTCATCTTTCTGGTCAATCTGCTGAGGAGTTGTCTTGAAGCGTGCATACATTCCATGTGCCAATAGTCAGTGGTGATACCTTGCGTTTGCATTTTGTTTGCAGTTTTGTTGTTCAACTGCATAATATGGGATCCCCTCCAGCTGCAGTAAGCTGGCTAGGGTTCTGTGAAGCAAACAATGTTTAGGTCACCTTTTCTAGCCCCTTCCTCTTGCTATGGAGGTGAGCAGTGTGGTCCTAAAGAGGGCTGCTCAGTCACTCAGGTAGACACCAAATTCAGCTGTTGCTTCGGTCAGCAAGAAGACAACTATTAGACCTGAGCTGCCTGTGCAGGTCCATGGCTACAGCTCCCAGTGTATCCACACCTGCTGCTTTGTCACTTGCCCATCGCCATAGGACTTTGAGGTTTACTAGAACTGAGGATGTCAAGACTTGAGCGTGGATTGGATTAAAGTGAGGGAAAGGTGAGCATAGTCAGTCTCACTCTCTCTTCCCAGAATCCATCTTGCTCCAGTGGCAGGACAAGAGTCAAGATGGTTGGAGATGGGCTGGGTGCAATGGTTGTCCAGGGCATCTTCATGTCTTGCCGTGCTCTTAGCGTACCTCAACACTTGCAGAAACCGCCTTCATGACCATTGGTCCCTTCTAGTAGGACCATCCACTCATCCAATGTCTCATCCACTCAATCTGCTGGAGTTTGTCTTCACATGCTCAGGACAGACAAATCCCTATCTCACCAAAGGTCTTGTCCCAACAGCTACCCTCAACCTGGTTTGGCCAGCCTGTCGAAGCTGTTGCCTGGGGTGTGGCTGCTGCGCATGCTACAGCTACTGGGAGCCACAGGTGAGAGCTGGGTGACAAGTGGGGACCAAAGGTGGATGAGCTGCCCTAAGAGGACACGACATGCCCTTTACACCAGAGGTGCTACCCCTCCCTGATCACCCCATATATAAACATATAGGTGGAGTGGAAAAGGTGAAAGGGTGTTTGTGTTATATGTGTAAGGTGATTTTCTCTCTGTTTCTCCCACAATGCTGGGACTTGGAATACTCAATGAGACTGATGGGCAGACAACAGGGGGGTTACATGCAGCATTTAATGAACCTATAGAATCCATATGACATAGTGAAGCTTCTCATGTCAGATAGCTATAAAGGCACTTAAACAAAGCTATGAAGGCAGCATCTTTTAAAGGATCTGGACAGACTATGAAATTCGTCAGGAGACAACAGGATGGTGTTCAATGTGGATAAATGTAAGGTCTTGCACTTGAGGCATAGGAATGGGTGTCATAAGTACAGGTTAGGGGACAAGTGGATAGAGAGCAGAACTTGTGAAAGGGATCTTGGGGTGCTGGTTGGCTGCAGGCTAAACATGAGTCAGCAGAAGTGACACAGTGGTCAAGAGGGCAAATGCCACGCTTGGTTGCATAGCCAGAAGTGTGGCTTCAAGAGAAATATTACTACCACTCTATACGACTCTGGTGCGCCCACAACTGGAATACTGTGCTCACTTCTGGGCCCCTCATTACAGGAAGGATATAGCCAGATTAGAGTCAGTGCAGTATAGGGCCACAAGGTTGGTGGCCGGTTTGCAGAGGATGGGGTATGAGGCAAGACTGAGGGAACTGGGTCTCTTCAGCTTGGAGAAGAGGAGACTCAGGGGATCTGTTGGCAACATACAGGTATGTCAGGGGGTGTCACACAGAAGTGGATAGAGAGGAGGGCAGGATGCACTGCAACGGAGCAACACTCAGGGAACCAAGGTTCAATTTAGATGCCAGAAAGTACTTCCTGACAGTTAGGACCCCGAGCATATGGAATGGGCTTCCATGGCAGGTGGTTGAGGCCCCATTGGTGATGGTGTTCAAGGAAAGGCTAGACATGCACATGGTGGGAGCCAGGGGTCAGACTAGATGGCCCAGGAAGCCATTTCTAACTAGCTCTGTTTCTATGTTTCTTACACATTCTTACTTCGCTGTCCAAATTATCCTTTTTGAATGATTTTGCTTGCTGGTTAGCCTTTGACCTTTGCTCCTGATTATTTCTACCTGACTGAGTGGGAGCTACAGGAAAACTGTCTTGATTCTTAAAGTAGAAACATAGAAACAGTCCCTACCTGGAGGAAGATTGTCTAGCAACAGTAACACACACATTGGCTACTTTCCAGTTGGATTTCTGTAATGCGCTTTATGTGGGGCTGCCCTTGAAGACAGTCCAGATACTTCAGATGGTTCAAAATAGAGCTGCCAGGATGCGGTCGGGGACTGGGCATTATTCTCATATAACCCCAGTCCTCTATCAGCTCCATTGGCTTCCCATCAAAGTCCGGGCTCAATTTAAGGTGCTGATTATTACCTGTAAAGTCCTAAATGGCTTGGGACCAGGATACCTATAGGAACACCTTTTTCCCTATTTGCCCTCCCTCCCTGAGATCGGCAACAGAAGCCCTCCTCCAGCAACCCTTTGTGAAAGATGTTAGGAGACAGAGTACCCGGAGGAGGGCCTTCTCTGCAGTGGCACCCTGACTATGGAATGCTCTCCCCAGAAAGGTCCACCTAGTGCCATCATTATATGTTTTTTGGCGCCAGGTTAAGACCTTTTTATTTAATATTTTAATAAGTTTTAATACCGAATTTTATTATTGTATGTTATTAATTGCAGCCAGAGTGGGTTGTCAATTTATTTATGCTGTTAGCCATGCAGAGACGTTAGTAATTGGACGGCATACAAATTTTAAAAATAAATAAATAAAAATTTAAAAAACAGAGCGAGTCAGAAGGGGCCTCCCAGGCTACCTGGTATGACCCCCAGCTCCAGCCAGCTCCACTCATGATGAGTAGATCTCATGTTGTATTAAATGGTACCATCCTCTGTATGGGTCCATGTTTGCCTCTGAGGCTTCTCTAAAATATTTGTAAATGAATGGGTATTACAATATTGCTGGAAGTGCTCAGCAGACACTCTTCACAAGAAGGCTAGGGAGGGGCTTTCACTTAGTGGCAGAACCGATGCAGAAGGTACCATGAATAACCTGATATATTTGGAAAAGCAGTCAGTCTAGACAAGACAGGACCATTCCATCAGGTTTGTACTTGTCCTCTTTCAACTGTTACATGCCAACAGCTATACCAACACGCTGTAGGAGAAAGATGAAGCAGGGCCTACTTCATGGGCACTGCTGAGAGACCAGGTACATTTCTGTTCCCACTCTGGATCCCTCACATACCCCTGTGGTTTAGCTATGCAGGAGAGTGTCCTTCAGTTCAAGGACAATGGAGAAATCCACAATGGTTTCAGATGAGTGTAGATTTCTATGAATCTGAACCATCAGATTAACCTAGCTTTTTCTGTGCCTCTTGGATACTACAGATTTGCAGAATCCCCTCCCCACACCTCTCATAGATAAAGAAAATCAAATACAAACACTTCCACATGGATGACAGTCTCCTTTCCCCAGCCCTCAAAATGCAACTCCATCAATGAGCTGACAGCTAAATGACAGATGCCTTGCAATCTGCAGATGGAATAAAATTAACAACTTCACATCTCTATATTCAGTACACATTTTTATCAAAAAATAACACATTTGCATATCTCAAAATAATATACGAACTGGAATATAGTTATCTTTTCATGCTTGCATATTTCAAAATTGTGTTGTACAGAAAAGTATTTTCTAGAAGTAAAGCTGTGCAAGCTTGCATACAGAAGTGCATCTATCAGGAGAGAAAAACACAACCAACTTTTCATGCTTGTGTGTGTGTTTGTGTGTTTGAAAAGTTGCAAAATGATGTAGACAGGAGTAGGCAACAGATGGTCCTTTTGGTTTTTGCATGCAGCTGCTCACTGCCCCTACACTGCTGAATTTGGCCATGAAATTTGGTAGTGCAGCAGCAGTGAAGGGGAAAAAAGCCTCCATTTCAAAGTCGAAAGCAGTTTACTGCCAAAATTTGGTAGTGTGGAATGCTACTCTAAGCAAATGGAAGGCCACTGTTCCCCTTAAACCCTGGAAATTGCTCAGTGTGGCAGACTAAATGGGTGCATTTGTTTTTGCTTTTTCTAATATGGAAGCTTCACATCTGTAGGTAATAACTCATTTTCTATGAATGGGTAAGAGAGTTTTAGTGAAAAATCAGACTCCTAGCTATTTATGGACTGTAATACTGGAGCCTTCATGGCTTTTAAGAGCTGCAACATAAAATAACAGACCCTGGAAAATGAAAGGAGTCTTATTTTTGTACATCATAGCACCTGGGTTGTCCCCACTGTCTGTGACACAAATTCCAAAAACTGTATCTAGCTATATGGCAGTTCCAAGGTCACAATTCATTTTGAACTCAAAGCAAATCAATATATTTTCTTCAGATAGTAAAGACCTACACAATAGCACTGCTGAAAGAAATTTGAAACAAATGGTTTGAAACTAAGGCCAATGATGAGTTCCCATTGCTGTTTTTAGAATAGGTTAGATTACTATAGATGTACACAAACACAGATTAGACTATAACTATAGTGATAAGATTTACACCCAGGTGTCTTTTGTCTTGTCTTGTCATTGATGGTCTGTCATGTTGCCTGAATCTAGTCATGGTATTTCAGCAAGGTAACTTTGGCCTTTAGAACAATGATGAGAAATCATTGGTTTGTCCTATGGTTTCTCCATACCACCATGACTTATTGTGTTGTCTGAACTCAAGATAATAAATATTATTTATTAAACTTGTATTCCACACTAATACACCTGTAGGACTCTCTAGGCAGATTAGAGCATAACAATTAAATATGAATATCATGGTTTCTGTGGCTGTGGTATGAAGCTATTAGAATGTTCCCTGGAAATTCAGGAGTGGCTCCAGGCTTGCAGCCACTATATAGAAATATAGCAACAGACTGAGTCAGAAGGGGCCTCCTGGGCCATCTAGTCTGACCCCTGACTCCAGCCTGCTCCGCTCATGACATGCCCACCATATGTGACCAGTGAAGATGAGGCAGGCAACACAAGCAGAGAGTGATGCAATTTGGGATTGAATTTCAGATACGGTGGCTGATGGGATATGTGCCAACAGCAGGAGCACTGATCAGGAAGGATGGAACCACAGTAACATATAAACCACTTGACCATCTGTTGAATAGATCATTGCAAAAGAACATGAAGCATCGTAAGCACACAGGGTTACTTGTTGTGTTATATTATCACATATTGTCATGGTTAAATCAATGGGTTGCCCTATTCTGGACAGTTAAATTTGATGTTTATGTCACAATGTGTTCCTGTGTGAGTGGACAGCAGAGATGAATCCCAGTTACAACCATCCCAGAGGCTTCTCCCTTGGCCTTAATAGTGTTGGCACTCACTCCATAAGAACTGGGGTGCCATTTGCCTCTGACTACTTATACTGATAGCTAAGGCAAGAATAAGAAATTTTAAAACACTCAGCATTAGGTTTTGAATACAAAGGGATGTCATTCAACAAACCAAAGCTAACTGAAGAGCCCCTTTCAGCATGTTTATTTTTTTCTGTATAAGATGCAGTATCTGTTAAGAGAATCATCAGCACTGATTTCCAAAGCCTAATTTATAGTGCCATGCCTAACATTACCACAGATGCATGATGCCCTCCTTCCACCACTAGCATTGCAGAGCACCATCTGCAGGACAACCATCATAACTTCTGAACTATGACTGCTTTGGGGGAGTGGAGAGTCTCTACCTGTGAACAAGCAGACATGCAGAAACAACAAAGAAATATCCCACACCAGTTAAATTAAAATTAACTGCTGTACCTAAACTCTTAAAAAAGATAGAAGACTATAGTGAACTTACCAGGATGAAAATAAATAGACAAAGGACTAAACTGTTAGTGAAAAATCTCACATTGGAGCAAAAAACAACCTTGATGGAGCAAGTAGACCTTCAAATTGTTAAAAAGGTTAAATATTTGGGAATCTTTCTTACAGTGAAATGTGCTACATTGAAAGAAGATAACTATGTTAAACTATGTAAGGAGAGTAGGAGTGATCTAGAAAAATGGACTAACTTGCAATTATCATTGTTGGGAAGAATAGCAGTAGTTAAAATGAATGTATTACCAAAGATTTTGTTTTTGGTAATACATTCCTATAAACACTTCCTATAAAAATTGATAAAAAGTTTTTTGATGATTTAAATATTTATTATTTATTTATTTATTTATTAGAAAAATTTCTATGCCGCCCCTTGCCAGCTAGCCTCGGGGAGGCTTACAGCAGGTCCATATAATACAAAAATACAAACATGAAATTGAAGCACAAAACGACCTACCGCTAGAACTAAAATTAAAATTAAATTAAAATTGGCCCATCTCATAGTCCCAATTAAAAACTAAGAAAAACTAAAATTCTAACTAATAAATAATAAAATTAATAAATTAATAATTAAATTAACAATTAAAATATTTCTTAAATAAAAAGGTCTTCGCCTGGCGCCGAAAAGCAAATAATGACGGCACCAGGCGAGCCTCTCTGGGGAGCAGGTTCCATAAGTGGGGTGCCACCGCAGAGAAAGCCCTCCTCCAGGTACTGTCTTCACCTCCTTCACAGAGGGCTCCCGGAGGAGACCATCTGCTGCAGATCGTAAGAGGCGGGAGGGCATATACGGTCGCAGGTGCTCCTTTAGGTAACCAGGACCCAAGCCGTTAAGGGCTTTATAGGTAAGAACCAACACCTTGAATTGGGCCCGGACTTCAATGGGAAGCCAGTGGAGCTGACGGAGAACTGGGGTGATATGAGAACCACGCCCAGTCCCCGTCAGCATCCTGGCAGCTCTATTTTGCACCAATTGAAGTATCCGGACCGTCTTCAAGGGTAGCCCCACGTAGAGCGCGTTACAGAAGTCTAACCGGGAAGTCACCAACGCGTGTGTCACCGTTGTTAGGCAGTCGAGCTCCAGGGATGCAGCTGATGAATCCAGCTGTCTCTCAAAGAGGCGTTGACCACCTCCAAGATCCAGGGCACAATCCCATCCTTGGCGCTCTTTGATAGCCAAGATGGGCATGGGTCCAGTAAACAGGTGGTTGAGCGTACCGATCCAAGCACCTTGTCCACATCATCAGGCCGCAAAAACTGAAATTCATCCATCAATGAGGGACAAGCCGGTACGGTTGGCCCCTCCCCACAAGAATCTGTAATAACAGTGGAGTCCAGCTCGTGACGAATCTGAGCAACTTTCTCCTTAAAATGCATGGCAAAGTCGTCACAGCGGGCTTTCGAGGGTGGAACAAGATCTTTTGTGGGGCCAGGTTTAATTAGCCCCTGGACCACCCAAAAGATCTCCGCTGGACGGCATTGTGAGGAGGCAATGGACCCGGAGAAGAATCGCTTCTTCGCTGCCCTCACCGCCACAGCATAGGCCCAATATTGGGCTCTAAGTTGTGCTCGATCGGATTCGTCCCGTGATTTTCTCCACCTACGCTCTAGCCATCCGCCAACCCGCTTCATCGCCTGTAATTCAGGTGTATACCAGGGAGCTGGACGGGCTCTGCCCGGTTGGAGAGGGCGCTTAGGAGCAATCGTGTCGATAGCCCTGGTCATCTCCCCATTCCATACCTCAACCAGGGCCTCAACAGGAGCACCAGCCCTATCAACTGGAAATTCCCCCAGAGCCCTCAGGAATCCATCCGAATCCATCCGACTCCGGGGGCGGACCATCACAATCCGGTCTGCACCCTTACAGAGGGAGAGGTCACTCTCAAGTTCAAACCTAATACCCAAAATACCCAAGTTTTGAGATTTATATGGCAAAAGAAGAAATCAAGGATTAAATTTAAAATGCTCCAGGAGGTCAAAGGGAATGGAGGCTTTAGCCTTCCTGATTGGATGCTGTATCATCAAGCTTGTGTTTTAATGTGGTTAAAAAAATTGATAACTCTAAGAAATAAGAGAATTTTATATCTTGAGGGGCATGATTTACAAATAGGATGGCATGCTTATATGTGGTATGAGAAGTATAAGACACATGGCTATTTCTTAAATCATTATATTAGAAATTCATTGATGTTGGTTTGGGAAAAGTTAAAGACAAAGCTTTATACTAAGTTGCCAAGATGGCTTTCTCCTATGGAAGCTCTTACATATCCAAATGCATTGAATTTTACTATGATTGTGAGATATGATTATATTTTAGATACTGATGGAAAATTGAAACTGAATCAAGAACTACAGGAGCAGGGTATTGAACTTTCTTGGTGGCACAAGGTTCAAATACAATTGAGGTATATTAAAGACTATAGAATGTATGGTTTTTATAAGGAACTAACAACATTTGATCAAATGATTTTAAAACCAGATGAAAAAATGATTAAAAGATTGTATAATTTTCTTTTGGACATGAAAATAGAAGATGAACAAGTTAAGGAAACTGTGATAACATGGGCACAAAATTTTGGATATAATATTGAGTTACAGAAATGGCAAAAGCTGTGGGAAAGAAATATTAAGATAACCCTAGCATCTTCATATAAAGAAAACCTTTATAAAATGTTTTACAGATGGTATCTATCACCAAATAGATTAGCAAAAATGTTTCCAAATATGTCAAATACATGTTGGAAATGCAAACACAAACCTGGTACTTTTTATCATTTGTGGTGAAAGGCAAAAAAATACTGGGTTAAAATACACAAATGGCTTGAGGAAGTGCTACAAAAATCTTTAACATTTAAACCTGAAGTTTTTCTATTAGGCATTATTCCTGATGACTTTGATAAACAAGCTATATATTTGATTTTATATGTAATTATTGTGCTGAGAATTGCATTTGCCCAGTACTGGAGGAGCAAAAAGTCACCTACCGAAGAGTTGATTTTAAAAAAGATTTTGGATTGTGTGGAGATGAACAGATTGACCTTGTCTTTGAAGGAGAAGGAAGATACATACTTCTATCAAACTTGGAAATCTTTCTATTATTGGTTAGAGAGACGGGATTATGAGTAGAACTGAATATGGTTATTGATTGTAAAAAAAGAATAAGATGCCAACCCAGTATGTCCAGTGTCTTGAATAATTGTGTTTTAGTGTTAGATTTGTAGAGAAAATAATAAAAAATTTGGAAAAAAATTAAATGCTGTAAATAGTGACCCCCACCCCCACCCTGATGAAGAGGTTGCAATATTCATAGAACAGTCTATATAATATGCTGGACATGCCCAGTTATTCAAACATTTTTTTAAAAATAAGTTTTATTTGAAATTATAATCCTAAAAAACAAGAAGAAAACTACAAACAACATCCATCATCAAAAACATCAAGCCCGCTGGGTCAGCCCCCACATCCTTCCTTTTCCATTTATGATAACTTAAGAACATATTTAAATCTATGCCAAGTGCTGTTTCTCTAGCCAATAATAAAAAGAGTCCCAAGTTTGATAGAAGTCAATATCTTCTTTCTCCGGTTATTCAAACTTTTTGAGAACTGTTGTTTCAAATACTGTTGGATATTGTACATCAGTCTGTGGATCAATACCACCTGCTGATACCATCAATTGTCTTTCTACATACACCTGAATCTATTCTACACAAGAATCTTGTCTGATGAACCCCCATCCACTCCACTGTTGCAGCCATACAACAATCTAGCACACCCACAGCTTCACCTGATAGAGATGAAAAGGTGAGGTAGAGCAATGTGTTATCAGTACACTGGTAACACTGCACTTCAGAACTCAGAATAGCTGCAATCAGTAGTGTTATTCAGATGTTAAATAGCATAGGGACAGTTTCTAGAATAGTTTCTATACAAGAAAGTCAAGGGGTCCTATATCCACCAAATATCACCTTCTGGAGCTGACTATCTATGTAGTGAAACTACAACAGAACAGTACTTCCCATTCCCAATTCAGACACTCACCCCAGTTGGATGCCATGGTTGATGGTATCAAAAGCTGCTTTCCCCAGTCTGATCTTCAGTTGACCAAAGTGGACCCTTGTGAAGTCCCAGCTTCTAGGACTTGACCTGCCACTCATACCCATTTCCCCTGATCTCTAAACAAGGAAATCACTCACATCCAAAGCTCCTCTAATCTACAACTCATCTACCAGATCTTCCCAGATGGTCAAAAATCTATTGCTTCCCTGGGTTTCACTTCTTCTATCTTCAGAGTGGGCTCACATGTGATTGAGATCCCTGATCTGGTATTCCTTCTGGTGTTTCCATATATTTGAGGGAGCATTAGAAGTCTCTAAGGTCCATGTTTCAATTGAAGAACTATGAACTTTAGGACCATTTCTTGTGCCCCCAGATGTGTCAGCTTACACAGCTCTCACAGTTGACTATGGTGTCTGGGAACAGATCCAATGGACAGCAATGTGAAATTTTAATCCCAGTGTATATATCAAAGAAGCCCTCATTTATATGATCCATGCATGCCTCAGTGCCAATCCTTTGGAAGTAGTTGGACTTTGGAGGGAAGGAACTTCAGCAAGGACCCCCCTGGGGAGTACAGCTAAATCAAAGAATTCCTTGAAAAGGTTCTCTGGAGAATACAAACTAAGTAGTTCACTGATTTCTTCATGTTTTTCCCCCAGAGTTCACACTTGTTCTGGCTGTCATTGTGGCCAAACTTGGCCAAAACTCAAGGGAGCTTCTTCCTGGTTTACAATTCAATCCCCAAAGATTTGTGTAGCTTGTTTTCAGCACCCCAAGGTCAGATAAGTCAGGAAGTTCCTGGTACTGATCAAGAGCTCCTGGCTCCTAGCTAGTGCTGTTCAATTTCACTCCTACCTAAGGTTATCCCTCTAGTTCTTCAAAGGTGAGTGAATGAATGTCTACTAGCCTAGTCAATTAGCGAGGGCTTAAAAATTACTACCAGATCATGACAAGCAAATGTGGAACTTCTCAAAGTCTCAGCTATGTTCTGTTTGTCTACATTTCCCAGCATTTCAATGTCTATCCTACTACCTCTCATTCCTTCATCCTTTCTCTCCCTTTCCAGTTCTCCATCTCTCTCTCCCTCTCCCTCTCTCTCTCTCTCCAGTCTTCTTCCCCTTGTTGTCACTTCTTGGCTATTAAAGGAATGGTTTCCCTTGTAGGACTTGACCTTACCCTGCTTCTCCAGCTGCAACTGCAGCATGTTTGGGTACTTGGGCTTTAAAGCAGGCCTGTGGTATCCCCTCATATTGCATGAGGTTGTCATATTACAGCTGCCCATCACAGATCACTTTCAGTTACTGCAGGAATATATGTAACAGCTTCAATTAGTGAATCCTAATGATCTCTCAGATACAGCCAAACTGATAGTTTCCCTTTGCTCACAGTTGGATCGTAAACTGCTTAGTTTTCTATAGAGCTGAACTATCCATGCCAGTACTGCAAGTTTGTGAGAAAGTTTTCACTGCTGTAAGTATAGAGCAGTATTTTTGTTGGAATTTCTTGTTTAAGAACAAGATCTTACTATATCTATAACACATTGAAAGCTTAACTCTGGCTGATGCATGCAGTACCTAATTTGAATATACAGGGTATGCATTCTTGGCTGCATGAGAAACCCCAGTTCAATCTGGGTTTCGTTTCGTGTCATTTCGTTTGTTTTGTTTCATTTTGCTTTCTTGGGCAGCAAACTCCAATGCACATGCTTTATATGTAAAAAATAGAAAAATACATTGGTATTTTGTAGATTTGGGGAAAATCTAATGGGCTCGGATTAACTTAGACCAAAGACAAAGGCAAGACAAAGGAAATGGGGGAGCATAGGTAACATGAGGAAGGTATCTTGAATTATTTTTTTATATAGTATTTTCAGTTAGAGTATGCACTACATTTTCTTATCTGTCTTCAAAAGCAGAAATAGGAAAGAAAAATGTGTTTATACTGTTGCATTCCTATCTGAATTCGCCTCCTTCTCACTCTATTTTTGCCATGGGAATACTTTTCTCTGACATAACATGAGTTAAGCAATGGTCAGAACTTGGCTTTTTGATATTTCTTCCAGGTGGTGTAGGGGCATTTCATTTGTAGAGCTAACTTCTGCAGCCATTGTAGCAAGGCTGGTTCCCAAATCAATTTTTCTCTCAAGTCTCAAAATTGAGCAATCTCCTACAGTTTGAAACTATTTAGCAACAACCCCACATTACATTCTTTCAGAACATGATTCCCCCTCTCCTACTAGTACTTTTAGGTGAGCCCAATAAGAATTAGCAGAAATATGGTAAGATGAGGATTCAAAAGAAGCAGAAACTGAATGGCATCTATATGTCTTCTTGATATTAACCCTGTTCAAAGGTTTTACACATACATTCATCCAATACATGAGAGAGAAGCAACATTGTTAAATAGTCATTCTTCTAACTTTACCATCTAGTCCTATCCCTGGAATCTGCACATATATTATAATGCCTGAACAAATAGAGACTGCCTCCATTAAGCCATGCACATGAAGTTGAACTCCATGGAAGCAGTGTTCCACTTTAGATGACAGCCTTCATACATACAACTGTATGTGAGAAGTATGTGTTCTGCAATGTTTGCACAGAGCCTGGGTGCAAGGTGGACCTAAGTTTAGATACCAGATAGGGCCACTTCAGTAGCTGGACAACTTTAATTAATCCATATTTCAAATTCCACACTTTTCAACAGAATAGATGAATATGTTATGTTTCAATAGCTATTATATTTGCCAAATTTTGCAATGGAAGTATGGAGGTTCAAAAATGTGCACCAAAAATTCATATATTAGGGAAAGCAGTATTCAAGCATTGCATCAGGAAAATTGCTTGCAAAAATGTATAGGTTGAACATGTAAAAAGCATGCGGTAAGAGAAATGCTTATAAACATGCATACAGCTGTTAATATAAAATGTTGCTGTTGTTTTAATTTCCATAATGTGGAAGTTGAATGAGCTGAATTTAAGACTGGCAAAATGAAATAATAGGAGGAGATGAAACTGATTGAGTTTTCATCTGCAGAGCATACTCACTGCACCTTCTCTTATGTAAAATTTCTGAATGTGACTGTTTTGGCATGCTGATTTATTATGGTTTCAGGAGAATGTGTTGAATGCAGTCTGCAGTTTCAGTGAAACTATTCCATTTCTATAAAAAGCTCCAAAAGGCTTACTATAGCTACACTCAGTAATTCATCTCTAGCATCCTGCTAGAATAATTTTGAGGAAGAAAAAATACCTTCATTTGGACAATAGATCAAATATAAATGAACTATCCTTATGCTAGAAAAGATCAGTGCTAGAGGAGAGGTTACTATAGCACAATAGGTATATGCCCAGCACCTGTTTCAACTTTTGTATATAGAAAACCTTTGCTCAAGAAAAGAAATCACCAAATTTCTGACTTCCCCTCAACCCTTTTCTAGACCTCTGGCACTAGAACACTTTTCAAATGGATAATAAGGAGTTGATAGGTGGTTTGAAAGCCCTCTGGAAGTCAGGAGATTTGGTTATATTGATATATGGATAAAGATCCAAGCAATGGTATATAAATTATTCCTAAATTCATCTAATTCACCATTTCTGGGTTGGATCCAGATTTTAAAAATTGCTTACATTCCATCTAAGTCATCTGCAGCTCATAGCAACCCTATGAAGGAATGCTGTCCAAATCTCCTCTCTTTGATATCCCTCTTCAGCTCTTGCAAACTTCAGACTATGGATTCTTTTATGGACTCCATCCATGACATATTTGGCCTTCCTCCATGAAACCTCAACAGCTGGAACACATTCCTTAACATTGGACGTCACTTGGTGAACACTTCCACAGGCCCACCTGAATCTATAGCGATATCCAGGTCACGATGGATAAAAGTGGCTTTTGTTTTGTTCTTGCTTTGCTCTTTTTCTTCTCCTTGAAATGTTCTACAAAGAGAGCACAACAAGGGTTGCTTCACATCAGATTATGCAATTATAACAGATCACAAGGAATTGGTCTACTGGACTGCACAGTGTACATGTAATGTTCTCTCCAGGCATGGCCCATCCTGGCCTCAGCATATATGTTCCGCTTGCAGAAGCTGCCTAAAAATAGCCAGCAAATCTTTTTGTAGAAGCTTCCCAGAAGGTATTTAAAAACATTCAGCAAGGGAACAAACAACTCACCAACACTTTCACACAGCACTGGGCCTTTCCTTCATACATCTATCTGTTCTATCTGTTTCAAGCAGCCATGGCCAAGGGAAAACAAACTGTTAAACTCATTCTGCTCTGCAGTTTAGAAAGCAGAATTTGCTGATTCTTCAAATACAAGCTTGTGGATGAAAAAATGCTGATTCATTCTTACTGTGTGATCTGATACCCCACCAGTACTACTCATCCAATCATCCACACTTTTTGTTGCTGTTGTTCTTTTGCCAGAATACCAGGTCATCATATCTGAGCCAAAACTGGCAGAATTCCATTTCTGCACAACCATGAAAGTTACCCTGGACCACATTCTCTGGAGTTCTGGTCCCTTCCTACTTTGTTTCTATCTCCCACAGGTGCGCAGGTCCCTTCTTGGCAAACTGACAACTAGCCCTTCCTTCACAGAAGCTAGGCCACAATACGGCATTGCTCCCTGGGTTTCTGGATGCTATGCTATCGCATCTACTCAGCCAATTAGTATCATAGAGCTCATTTACTTAGGCCAAATACAATATAATTAGGTGAGAGAAGTGTGTGATTCCTAAGCAGTGCCTTTCAGACATAGGCAACTAATACATCAGGCAAAAAGCAGGATATTTCTTCCAAAAGGCCAGTAGCAATTATCAGAGTGATCTCATTGGCAGCCATTCTTGTCTCTGATTTATTGATTATACACACAGTTACCTCCTCATCTATTGTGCACCTGTGGGTAATTCTGACTCCTGAAGGAGAAACCCATCTTCCAAATTAGAAGATAATGACCATTGAAACATATGTTCCACAACCCTTTTTGGTACTTTCACCGTAATGCAAACCAGCTTTAAAAAACCCCTCTTGCTGGAGTTCCCAAAGCATCCTTCTCCCTGTTACAATATATAGGTGGCCACTAAATATATGATAATATTAAGTAAAAGTTTCACAGCCCTATTCTGTAATTTTCAAATTATTGCTATCTTAATGAGGTTTCTCAGGGCAAGCTCATTTGACTCCCTTTCCTCTAGTAGTGCCCTCCATGGCTTTCATAATACGGTTCCCTGTCCCTAGAATAGCATTGATCTCCAATATTTATTTATTTATTTGTTTGTTTATTTAACAGATTTCTATGCCGCCTCCTTGCCAACTAGCCTCGGGGCGGCTCACAACATACACAAATCTGAAACAATATACAATCTAAAACTAAAACTAAAACTGGCCCATCTCATAGTCACAAGATTAAAATAACCAATAAATATCCAATAAATATAACAATTTAAAATTTACAATAATAAATTAGCAGTTAAAATATTTCTTAAATAAAAAGGTCTTCGCCCAGCCCCGAAAAGCAAATAATGACAGCGCCAGGCGAGCCTCTCTGGGGAGCGCATTCCATAGGTGGGGCACCACCGCAGAGAAAGCCCTCCTC
The DNA here is from genome assembly GCA_023646645.1 of Varanus salvator macromaculatus. Lineage (NCBI taxonomy): Eukaryota > Metazoa > Chordata > Lepidosauria > Squamata > Varanidae > Varanus > Varanus salvator. The sequence continues at coordinate 98,764,475 of JAIXND010000767.1, read as the reverse complement.
CGGGTACTTACCCTCCTCACCTCACTCACAGAGGATTCCCGGAGGAGAGCATCAGCTGCTGATCGTAGGAGGTGGGAGGGCATATATGGTTGCAGGTGCTCCTTTAGGTAGCCAGGACCCAAGCCATTAAGGGCTTTATAGGTAAGAACCAACACCTTGAATTGGGCCTGGACTTCAATGGGAAGCCAGTGTAGCTGACAGAGAACTGGGGTGATATGAGAACCACGCCCAGTCCCCGTCAGCACCCTGGCAGCTCTAATTTGCACCAATTGAAGTATCCGGACCATCTTCAAGGGTAGCCCCACATAGAGCACATCAGAGAAGTCTAACCAGGAAGTCAGCAATGCGTGGGTCACTGTCATCAGGCAGTCGAACTCCAGGAAGGGCTCATGAGAGGCAGAGGCAGACAGTGAAGGTGAAAGCACCTGGAAGAGAGAGCTTCTTCTCATATGTTGGAGAAATGGGAAGTGCACATGCCTCTTCATCACACAGGTGATATAAGATGTAAGCATTCAGTAGGAACAGGGAAAAATTGTTAAGTATGCATTCTGATGTGAATATAAACCAAATTTTTCACAACACAATTTACTTAATTTCATACTGTGAACCAAAATTCAGCTATCATTAAAGTTCATATTTTACAAAGGAGGTTCCCTCTATCTTTAGCTAATCTATTTAAATACATAAATGTTTGCTAGGGGGAATAATGTTAAAATATGCTATTTTAGAAAATTTGCTTGCAAAGCTGTGTATAACAGGCAAAATGAAGACAGAAATGCATGGATTTCCAGAAATATAAACAAAAATTCTTCTGAAATGTGATGAAAATTTTTAAAGAAATTTTCAAAGTTTGAGAGTGAGTGTATGACTGCAAAAAAGGAAATTCTGTCTATCTCAAAATTGACAAGATCCATCCATCTGCAGCATGGGCTTCTTGAGAACAGGTTCCCTTCAGGCAAAGTTCTTGGCATCTTGGAGGCAGAAGAAGAACTTGACTCAGGGAACAGCATATGGCAAAATGCTAATCCCATCCTGTAGCTTTCTGTACTAGAGCAAACTAGCAACACCTCATAGTTGATTTGAAGAAAACACTTGGTGTCATCATGCATTATGTGAACCTAAGTCATAAAGGAGGGTGAGTACCCGGAGGAGGGCTTTCTCTGCGGTGGCGTCCCACCTATGGAATGCGCTCCCCAGAGAGGCTCGCCTGGCGCCGTCTTTATTTGCTTTTCGGTGCCAGGCGAAGACCTTTTTATTTAAGCAATATTTTAAGTGTTAAATTATTTTATGTTTAAAATTATTTGTTAATTTATTATTATATTGTATGTTTTAATTCAGACCTTGAGATGGGCCAGTTTTTAATATTGTTTATGTTTTTAGGGTATTGTGACCCGCCCCGAGGCTTGTGGCAAGGGGCAGCATATAAATTTGTTAATAAATAATAAATAATAAATTTAAAAATTTAAATGCAAGCAGCACATTAAATTTGCAGTATATTTAATCAACTCTGGTTAGATCATTGTTGTTGAGCAGGACTTATACCAAACATCTCCTGTAACTTCTCTCTGGCCAACTCTAGAAAACCTTTCAAACAAACTGTGTGTTGGGGCTGAGGGAGGGGTGTAGGTTTTCTATCCTGGGTTCGATACTGTGGAATGAAATATGTTACATGAAATATAACATGAAATATATGTTATATGAAACTTCTACTAAACACTTCATACTGTTGTTTTCACTGATTGTATAGCAAGTCTGTATATGCTCACGTCTCATCACAAATCTCCCTTATTCATGCCTTTCATGAAGAAAATATTCTACAACTTATGCAGTACTTTCTCATCCTGGGACATAATTAGCACGAACAAATTCTCCGTGTTCCTCAGGACAAATGGTTCATGTTCTTCCAAAGGATCTGTACTTTAATGGCAAAGAACTGAGTGGTTTTTTGGGAGACAGCCATGAAAGCAATCAAATTGAGAGTCAATGCCCACATTTGATACATGTAAAGCACAAAGGGATAGAACTTCTTGGCAGTGCCAGGAGCCAACTTTGAAACATGTAAACAGCATATTCATGCAGTGCCATAGGCATCTTCATGCTTAGGAATCACAACTCTTCTTAGATGGAGAGGTGTCTCTTATGTTAATATGTAATCTGTAATGATATGTGGCCCAGTTAGAGATGCATGAGAAATACATTTCAGTGCATTTCTGATCAGGTTTAACCCAACTCATACCTTCCAAAGTAGACATAATCTGAGATTGAAACTGCAGTCAGTGTTTCATGGGCTAAAAAAATGCCCCTGACAGCATGTCTACTCTTGGAAACTATGTATGAACAAACGTTCATACAAATGAAAAAAAAATTGTCTGCATTTCACAAAATGCAGACAAATTTTAACCAATGGGAGAGGAATGGATTCATTTAAAAGAGGCCTGCAATTGATGAGCATATTTGGAAAAATGCACATGAAAATACACAGGTGGGTTAGGTTAAAAGAAAAATATGATGCTCTCTATCTGATTTGGCCTTCAGTTGGAATGAGCTTCTAACTGTAATTTGGAGGGCTTCTCCAAGTTTGCCTTTTGCTGAGTTATATATTGCTAAGCACAGTCCAATCCATATTTATTTAGAAATCAATCCCTTATAAGTTCAGTGACCAGTGGTGCAAATGGAACTGGATTTTGCAGCCTAAGTCCAAGGAGCTGCAGCCAAAGCCCCACTGCATGACCACCCAAAGAATAGCAGGTGCAAAAGCTGCTCCATTTTTTCCCCATATCAATGAAGTTGCTATGATTTAAACAACTTTAACATGCAATATTATACATGCTCAGAATTTGTTTTCTGATTCTAGTATATAGTGAATACTGAAGAAAAGTTTTGAATTATGGAATGGCCCTTTAGAAGAGGGGAAGTGAGATGTTGGTTGTGTACTTGTGTGCATCAGAGCTGAAATAATATATCTTTCCACCTAAAGGAGATATTACTTCCAGGGATTAAAAGTACCTGCCTATATCACTGTTAATGGAGTGTGCCTTACATACAGTGAAATTCCAAGGACTAATTAGGGCCAAAACAGATATGAATCTCTATCTAGCAGCTGCTCTCTCTCTCTCTCTCTCTCTCTCTCACACACACACACACAATATCTCTTTCATTCTAGGTCATTTACAGGGCATCTGTCTTAAAATTTCACTTCCCCCATTCTAGGGTCTCTTGGTTTGGACCTTCTGTATTTACCATGCAGAAAAGGCCTTTGTAAATATTCAGTCGCTACTATTATATCTGAAAAATACAGAAATATGTTCTCTATCCTATGAATACAGATCTGTCCTTGAGAACATCATTTAAGGATACTTATGGGGAGAGAATATATTTGTATATAGACTACACATGAATTCACTGATTAAATTTAAGATAAGGTTGTTTCATGTTGATTCAAGTTCCATTACACCAGGAAATTTGAAACTAAACTTTATGCTACAACAGACTGTTGCACAATGTTGCAAATACTGCTTGTTTGCAACTAAGGAAAAATGTGGGTGTTTTAGGTTAAGTCTTTTGGGACCAAATTCAAGTTGGAGTAGTTCTGGTCCCGTACTGCATTATAAAAACTCTTAGAGTTACTGTATTGTGTACTACTATAGGTAAGTGAGGAGGTATTATGCAGAGGTGGGTAGAGACCTATTTTCCCCTGCAGTGGAGGGCAGGACACGCTCCAAAGGAGGAAAAATCAGGGAGCCAAGGTTCAATTTGGATGCCAGAAAGTATTTCCTGACAGTTAGGACCCCAAGGGAATGGAATGGGCTTCCACAGGAGGTGGTTGAGGCCCCATTGGAAAGGGAGTTAAAGGATAGGCTGGACATGCACATGGGAGGCATGTCATGAGTGGAGCCAGCTGGAGCTGGGGGTGAGACTAGATGGCCCAGGAGACCGCTTCTGACTCATTCTTTGTTTCTATGTATTGCTAGTGGAATTTTCCTGTGAGTTGATCCTTGCTTGTCTGCTACTCATATCTATAACTGGAAAGTTGGATTAAACCATGGCTGATGAGTACTGTTTTTTCTGATAAGAAAAAAGAGTAGTACTATAGTTAATAACACTGGATGTGCTGCTTCTAGCTGTAGTTGTTCCTATCAACACTGAGATTGATGGGCCTACCAGTAATGACAAATACCAAAGTCAGTTTTGAAAATAATCTGTTTCATGGATTTTTAAATAGCACCAAGAAGCAGAATATCTTGGCAGTGCAGGACTCAGAAATGTACTGATTTTTAAAATGACTGTGTTGTTTAATTATTTATGTTTCAGTGAATTTGTAGGCCAGTGCCTCTTTCCCTTTAGAATATGCTCACAGAGACTTACACAGAATATCAAGTTAGTCAATTTTGCTCACAGACCTTAGTCCATGCAAATTTTCTGGTGTTAAGTGTTGGGACGATGCAATTTAAACCAAAAGTATTGTATGCTGGAACTGAAATTGTCCACTTATCACTTCCTTTCAGGGCCAAGACTATTCCAACCAGACTTTTCAAGGTCAGTTTATGGAAGTGGAGCCGTCATAGATGTGGGTCTATAGGTGGAGGACAGTGGTTTTGCTGGGCTTGGGGGCAGAACACAATGTGTGTGTTTTTCAAAATGGGTTTAGGAGCCAGTAGTTCTCAATGAGACTAGAGAGGGAATGCAATAAAAACATGTCTGTTCCTTTAAGGTGTCAAGCACATGTACATGTCACACACACAGCCTTGGTTTTGTGTTTGTGTGATGTTTCTGTTTTGGGCAACTGGCCCCAAGCAAACAAGTAATCTAGCAAGACCAACTTCTGGTTCTGGTTGGCTGGCAATCTCTTCTGAATCCTAAGAAGCATATGTGAGAAACTTATAGCTAATGGTCAGAACATTTTTGCTTTCCACATGGGGATTACATGGGCGAAGCCAGCTGAAGCTGGGGATCTGACTAGGTGGCCCCAGAGGCCCCTTCTGAATCACTTTTTTTCTATGTTTATATAAAATGATGAGGTAGCAGAGGAATCTGGAAGACCTCTTCCTCAGTTCTGGAGGAGCTACTGCCATTCAGAACAAACGATACTGGGATGGATGAGCCAATGGCGTTGTGTGGCCTGGTATAAGTCATTTTCTATGTTTCTGTGATACTTTGCACCGGCTTCTATTACCCACCATGACAAAACATACACACATTGACGTAACTGGCAAAGCAGAACAGCTGCCAGTTGATTAGGGAGCATTACAGGAAAACCACATGTGATGCCCCATCATTCTGCTGACAGTCTGAGGAATTTAGAAGTTAATTAGGCTACTTAATTAAGTGTTCACTTCCCAGAAAAGATAAAACAAATTAGCTGAACACCAGTAACAAAGGCTGAGTGAATGGCTATTCAGGCAGGTTAATAATGAAGATAAAAGAAGTTGGAACAGGTCTTCTTTAAGGAAAGCCTTAATTCACTTGGACATGACTCACAGGAGACCCTTTTTAAAAGGTCATCCTAAAAGGTTATTGAAATGAAATGGGAAGATGCAAATAATACACCACTGAAGCAATTATGGTATTCATGGGTTGCCACCTTTCTGTGTATTGCTACACTTTTCCCCTTTGGTTGCTCTTAATCCCCCTACAGCCCTTGTGTTTTCCTGTTCTTCAAGGAATTCTGGGAACTGTAGTTTGATGCAGGTAAAATGCAATCTTCATTAGAGCTCTTCAGTTTCCCTCCCAGAACTATCCGCCTCAAAGTTCCCCAGGGTACTAACAGTAAAATCAGACTAAACCTGAGGTATAGATATATGCTATGCCTTTCTGCAATCCAGGTGCTACCAAACTGCAAGAAAGTGGTATAATTCAGTATGCTATATAACTAGCCTGCTGGGAAAGGCCTTCAACAATAATATCATCATTTAGAGTTTGTTGTGTGTTTTTTTTCCCTCTCCCATTTTAAGTACTACTTATATCCTTTGCTGTGGGCCAAAGATCCTGTAATCTTGTAAACATCTCATGGCCAAGACATTAACAGACCTACAGGCCCAGCATGTGCTACAGTCTTGACAACCCATACACAGTAAAAGCATTCTAATTAAAAAGAAAAAGCTGTCATTTGGAATCAGACAGCTGTTTTAAGATGTCTATGTGTCTAAAGGTCCGTGATGCAAGGAGGATAGAAAATATGTTTTCTTAAGAGAAAATTCAGTATCAAGAAGAAGCATAAAGTGGTGAAATCTTAACAGTTGCCAAAGTAAAGGCACCTGTGTTTCCACTGAGAACTGGCCATGTCTCTGACATAGAAAATCGCCAAAAAGCTGAATAGTACAAATGCCTTCTGCCATAAAGACCCTTTCATTTTATTCACATGAACTAAATCCTAAAACAAATCCATTAGAGAAGTATAAAAGCATCCATGACTTAATGTTTTAACATTATTTTGGTCCATCTCCATATCTGGAAACTGGCTGTATTGATACTACTACCAGATGATGCTGGTGCAACCTTTTTTCCTATGGAAACTGACTCCATAGGAAGATGCACATTATATTCCCTACTCGCAACCAAATCAAAAGATGTGCCATAATTTGATTGTCCTTTTGATTGATTCTTATTACAAGAAAGCGTCCTCAAAGTAAGTCTAAGTCCTTTAAGAAACTGAATGCCTGCAAAATGATAAAAGGGTTGGGTGAATTATGGAAACAGTTTTCTAGGACTGGGTCTGTTGTAGAATTGGATTGTTTTCTATTTCCTGATTCCCATGTTTTCCTAGATTTCTGTCATTTGAATTGCAACATTTGATTTGCCATTATCAGTAGTCCACTTCCCTCCAAATTCAACTTATGGCATGGTTTCTGAAGGCATTTCTGTCTGAGGAGCTGCTCTGTGTTATACTGAGATTAATTCCTCATTGGAGGCATTTCTTTCCCCACTTGATAAACTTTCAGCTTTTTCTCCTCTTTTCTTGTCATCTACTTCCCCCACTTGAGGTTCTGTACTCTCTGGTTCACTTTGAGTTCCTCTCTCTGTTGCACCCCACTTTCTTCTTTGCATTGCTTTTGAGGTTTCTTCTGCCTAGTGATCCAGTGAATGATTTCTCTTTCTCTTTTCTTTTGCAACTTTCCATTTTTTTGTTTATGTTCTGTTGTTCTCTTCATCTACCCTTCCTGAGCCTTTGCTTCTAATTCACCTTCCTTCTCCACCTTCTCTGCTTCCAACATTAATTTATTTCCTTTTTTATTTATTACATTTCTATAGCTTCCAACAGCTAATGGTCACCACTGTTAAAAACATAATACAAAATAAAATACACTATAAAAATGCAAAGTTTAAAACTGCAGTATAAAATAGAAGTAAAATCCAACATAATATCTAGCAGTGGCACAATATTTAAAATACAATAAAGGATTGCAGACCAAAGAACAGAACAAAACAAACAAAGACTGAAAGACTAAGCATCCTGGGAATATTAGGTCTTCACCTGGCACTGGAAAAAGTACAATGTAGGAACCTTTTTGAGAAATTCATTCCACAATCAAAATGGCATAGCAGAAAAAGGCCTCTTCTTGGTAACCTCACTTCCTTTCACAGGATCCCTGAAAACTAGCTGCTGAGGACAAACCTAGAGCCCAGGCTCGGGGTGCACAAGAAATCCTTTGCAGGTTGGCATGTGTCTACCCCCTGGATTCTCTTTTACCCTCCATTCAATGGTTTGAACCTGATCTCCTGCTAGCTGAGCTAGGAAAAGGTTTTTTGGGGGTTTCCTAGAAAAGCTAAGGAGAGGAGTCCTAAGGTTCCTGTCTCAATAGTCTAAGAACATTGCAAACAACAGATAGTTTTCACCCTCCGTTGCTTTTTAAAAACCAACACTGTATCACTGATTGGATAATACTGCATTTATGGTCACATAATAAAGGGGTATTCTTTGGCTGGCTCGTCAGGTTGCTTTCACAATTCAGCTCCATAGGCAGAGGGAACCTCTTTTTGTTTTGTTTCATTACATTTCATTATTTCATCATTTTGTTATTTGTTTTATTATTTTATTTTTACTGTCAGTTATAAACAAGCTGTTAGCAGAAGTTGTAAGATCAACTTAATGTGCATAAAGCCAAACTGCCATAACGTATTTGAAAAGGAACTGCAGGATTAACAACGAAGCCTCCCAAATAAGCAGTTTCATTCTGCAATATTGATGAACAGTCAAAGCCCTGATCCCTGAGTGTGTGCAAGAGATAGAGAAATTGAGAGAGAGGGGGGGAGGGGGGGAGGGAGAGACCATATGAAATCATGATTCCATATGGTTTTTGGCCAATTAACCGGTCAGTCCTAGAGGAGATCAACCCTGACTGCTCTTTAGAAGGCCAGATAGTGAAGATGAAACTCAAATACTTTGGCCACCTAATGAGAAGGAAGGACTCCCTGGAGAAGAACCTAATGCTGGGAACAATTGAGGGCAAAATAAGAAGGGGACGGCAGAGGATGAGGTGGCTGGATGGAGTCACAGAGGCGGTTGGTGTGAGCTTGAGTGGACTCCGGGGGATGGTGGAGGCCAGGAGGGCCTGGAGGAATGTTGTCCATGGGGTCGCGATGGGTCGGACACGACTTCGCAGCTAACAGCAACAACAACAAAGTGTGTCACTATACATGTTTACTCAGGAGTAGGTTCCAGTCTCATTGCATTCAATGTAACTTTTTTACCAGGTTAGTGGACATAGGATTGCACTGTATGTCTTCAGCTTCCTCTTGCACTTTGTCTTCAGTTCTTCAGCCTCTTAGGGAAGGGTGTACATTTGTGCAGAAGAGTTCCCCTAAGTTAAGCTATTTGCAAGCAGACATAATTAGCTTAAAAACTAAGTTGACTTTTCCCATCTTGGGATCCATCAGACATTACTACTGTTGTTGTTATTGGTATGCCCAATCTCCAGATTAAGAAGAGGGTCTGATTCTGAGATTGTCTTTAAGTCAAATTTGGCTCATGTATATAAAAATCACTTTAAAAACACTTCCATATACACTAAAGCATCCTCAGCACAATACAGTATTGTAATTATGATAATACAATAATAATAAAGTAACTAAAGTTAGTGAAGAGAGAGAGAAAATCTGTGTATATGTGTGTAGCTATACAGTAAAATTCTTAAAACAGTTTAGATGGAAAAATAGAAAGAACAGTAAAAGATTAGTAAAGGTTAACACTTCTTGAACTAATGTTAAGCCTAATGTTAATTAGATGATGATGGAGATGGGACTGGTTTTGGAGAGGATTATTTATTATTTACTTTACTTTTTAAAACATACCACAGCACTCAGGGTAGTCCTACATTGCATTCATTATAACAATAGACCTGAAGGCATGGTTACAAATGGAATAAAGTACTAAGTTTCAGAAGGCAGCACAAACTCCATGTGATCTCTGTGTTCTCCCCAAAGTAGGACAGGGCAATCCATATAGAGGATCAGATGAGGCTGGGGAATTAGGGGCACAGATTGGAGTCAAACCTGTAGAAGTTGAGAAGCTCCTCAGGGCATTACATGTTACAAAGGTGCTGGGCCCTGCTGGGTTACACCTGAGAGTACTTTAAGAGTTGGCAGACATTCTCTCATGTCTGCTGGCCTTCATTTTTGAGGTCTCATGGAGAAAGGGTGGAGGCTGGAGGAGTGGAGGGTCGCATCGGTGACCCAATTTTCAGAAAAGAGTAGTAGAGGGGATATGGGGAATTACAAACCAGTTAGCCTTCTGTACATTGTAGGAAAGACAATGAAAAGGCTCATAATAGTGAGAGACTGAGTAGCCCTAGATAGGGAAGGAAGGTTGGTGGCCATACAACACAGCTTCCACAAAAACAGGTCATGCCTGACAAAACTTGTGGAATTTTATGACAAGGTTTCAAGGTGGCTAGACAGAGGGGATGCAGTGGATGTGGTTTACCTGGATTTCAGCAAGAGCTTTGACAATGTGCCACATGATATCCTGGTAGAGAAAATGGGCAGATCTGGGATAGACCAATGCAGTTTCAGATGGATTAGGCATGGCTGATGGACCAAAAGCAGAGGGTAAACATTAGTAGGGAATTATCAGGATGGTGGCCAGTGACAAGCAGGGTCCCCCAGGGCTCTGTCATGGAAGAAGGGGTGACCAGTCTGCTGATAAACTTTGCAGATGATACTAAAATGGGGGCAGTGGTCACAACTGAGGAGCAGGTACTATGGAAGTGGGCAGGAGACAATAGAATGGCATTCAATGTGGATAAGTGCAAGATCTTGCACTTGGGGCATAGGAATAGCTGTCATAAGTACAGGTTAGGGGACAAGTGGCTGGAGAGCAGCACTTGTGAAAGGGACCTCGGGGTGCTGGTTGACTGCAGGCTAAACATGAGTCAGCAGTGTGATGCGGTGGTCAAGAGGGCAAACGCCACCCTTGGTTGCATAGCCAGCAGTGTGGCTTCTAGATCAAGAGAGGTATTACTACCACTCTACACGATTCTGGTGTGCCTGCACCTGGAGTATTGTGTTCAGTTTTGGGCCCCTCATCACAGGAAGGATATAGCCAGGTTGGAGTCAGAGCAGCATAAGGCCACAAGGATGGTGGCCATATTGCAGAGAAAGCCAGATGAGGCAAGACTGAGGGAACTGGGTCTTTTCAGCCTGGAAAAGAGGAGACTCCGAGGGGATCTGTTGGCGACATACAGGTATGTGAGGGGGTGTCACACGGAGGTGGGGAGAGGCCTGTTCTCCCCTGCAGAGGAAGGCAGGAGGCACTCCAATGGAGCCAAGCTCAAGGAGCCAAGATTCAATTTGGATGCCAGGAAGTACTTCCTGACAGTTAGGACCCCGAGGGTACAGAATGGGCTTCCACAGGAGGTGGTGGAGGTCCCATTGGTGAGGGTGTTCAAGGAAAGGCTAGACATGCACATGGTAGGCATGTCATGAGTGGAGCCAGTTGGAGCCTGGGGTCAGACTAGATGTCCCAGGAGACCCTTTCTGACTCACTCTGTTTCTATTTTTCTATGAAACACACTGGCTTGGATATATTCATTTTTCATGAGCATGAAAAACAACTGAAGTTCCTCCACCACAAAACTAGCTCTGAGTTTTCTTCTCAGTGCTTTTCCCCTCCTCCTTCCTTCCTAACTTCCCTTCCTCCTTTCCAATTCTTCCCTTCTTTCTCTCCTCGCCACTGGTGCTCACGACTTCTGACTGCAGGCATCAACTTGCTGCTTGCCACCCACATGCAGCCACTGACCACTCAACCATGAGGCAGGCCTTACATGTTTGCTCATTCGTAAGAACGTGTTGTTGTTAACTCAGATGTTCATAACTGGGGAACTGGGGGCATGAGTAGGATATATTTATATCTGGTTTTTTAGTTCATGAAGTTCACGTGGGGATTTTGGACCAGCCACACACTCAACCTCACAGTGTTGCTGTGGTGTGAATAAAATAGAAAGGATAATCTTGTAAGCCAGCTTGGATTCTTTGCAAGAGGAAAGGTAGGATACAAATGTAATGCTGATGATGCAATGATATTCATTTTTATTTGATTTGATTTTTAATCTGCCTTTCTACCAAGAAAGCTAGCACCAAAGGCTTATGATAGCTCTAATCGTCTCAAGAGGAAGTGCTTTTAAACAAGGTACTATCTCATGAGCCCAAACTCAAGGCACAAACAGCATTCTGACACAGAGGAAGAAGAGCCTGCCAGATCAGGAAGACTAGTAGCACAAACCACTGGGGTGCGTGATTCAGACTGCAGCCCTTCAGATGGAATTATCTGAGAACCACAGGGACAGTGACCCCTATGTCAGACTGGTTTCCTCCAAGTTGGGGCTTCTTGCTCTTCAGTGGCTGCTCACTATTAACAAGAAAGGAACTGACTGAGATGTGATGGTGCTAGTCTTTGCATCGTAGGATCTTCCCCTTTAAAGCTCTTCAGAAAAAATGGTGCAACCTGGAAAGGGTAGCCTGGTCAAAGAGAAATATAAAAACTTCAGCTGAAATCCGTATTTTGTCCAAGCAATTTGCTGTCCCTGAACTGTCCTGTCCTACCTGATTTGCTAACTTCTGGAGCTAGATTAAGATCACTACTGGACATTGGTGTCCCATTAGTGTCAAGATTGGGATTAAATAAACACAAAGGAAGAGTAAGAATTGCCTCCAAGCAATGAGATCAATTAAATGTCTCTTCCTCTGTCTGTAATGCCTCCTTTTCTTACCTTATGCTTGCCTTCCCCCATTTCTGCTGGATCTGTACTTGTTACATTGAAATTACTAGGAAATATGGTGTGACTGCCGATCATCTCCTCCCTCCCTGTCTCTCAGTTCTAATATAAATGAGGCTCCAATTAACAGGGAAATCTGGAATAAGCATAGTGGTACTGAGGGCATTTCCTCTGGGAGAAGCTCCACCCCAATGCTATATATACAAGAACAAATAGAGTTGTCTGCACTCCAGTGGAAGCTAATGTGCCTGGCCTAATGTAACTTGCAAGAAACAACAGGAGGTGCTAATACTTCATGAATCTGCCCCATTGAAGTAGAAGCTATAACTTGAACCTCATAAAACAGGTATAAGCCATTCTCTGGGTTTTAGCTTTCCTTCTCCAGAATAGAGTGGCTGGGAAAAGATGGAAGCATTGCATGTAGAGCTGACACCAAAGGAACTAGATCTGCAAGAACAGTCCCAGACACAATGATAACACCCACAGCTCTGCCAAATATAAGGATGCCATTTAAGAGTGGGTTACTTTCATTCGGAAGGATAAGCCAGCTTCATCTTAGCTTTCTTGGATCAGGTACTAGTTTATCAAACTGTTTTTCTTTACTTGTCACTAAAAGTTGTTCTGGAATCCCCAAGTCAACCCAATCCAGAGACAACTTCATAGTGTGAAATTCTTAGAATTATATCACAAAGCATAGAGAGCAAGGACCAGCTATGGTATTTGCAGTGCTCAGACCACTAGAGAGCAGATAGTTTTTATCTAATGCAAGTACACTTTACAATATGCCTAATACAGTGCTATGGCTGATGGGAATTTGATGCCATTTTAAAGGTGAATTATTGTAGAAACAGCAGACACTTTAAGCTGTTATATATCTGGTATTTAATCTTTAGTGAACCTCAAGGACCAACACAGTTATAGAATCAATTCATCAATTCTACTGCAACAGTGGAATCAATCATATCTAAATTGATTCCCAAGTTCAATGCCTACTCAAATGATTGTTCATAACTCTGTTTAGTATATTTCATAATCATTAGCTCACCTGTCCATTCTTTCTGTCTTTTAAAGAAACACTTAAAGGTTTGACATAATTAATTCCAAATTGATTGATTTCTTCTTTTCTCCTGGCTGGCTTAATCAATCCTTTCCTGTGTCCCTAACTGAATGATATTTATGGCAACTCAGTGAAAGATATAGTGTAGTATTACCTCAGTCTCACATGGAAACATGCCATTTCTTTCGCTCCTTACCTTTCTTTCAGCTTCACTAATATTAACACTTAAGTTAATCAATATCACTTGAGGAATTAGAATGGACTTGGTATATCTTGACTGCCACAAAGGTCATATGGATACACTTTTAGGTAAGAAACTGCACTGTCTCAGGTAGATTTTATAAGGATTGTATTATTAAAAATGTTTCATTTCTCTTTCAACACTAGAAATATATTCTAGAACAAAATGTATATTAGAGAGATAACAAAAAGTCAGTCAGATTAAGAATTTGTACATATTTTGTATGCATTACTTCTAAAACATTCATTTTTGTATGATTGTTTTCCTTAGAATTCATGTTTGCAAGGTGTTCCAAATATATTGTGTATTATTATTATTTTCACTAATTTACACTTATTTGCACATTCCCCTGATAGATACATTTTGGCATGCATTCTGAAATTGAGAAGCTCCATTCCATAATTCAGACCCATATGATTTTGAAAGAAAGCCAAGTCCACATGAATATGAGAAATGGGTGGTTCGTTTCTCCATTCCTAGTACTGTTATGTAGACAAGGAGTAACTGATGCATCCTCAGAGACCAGTCCAGTTTAACAAAGAAGGACAGACAAAAATGTTCCTACATTTACTGCCCAATATGCAGGCAGCAAAAATGCTGGCCATCTCATTCATGGAAGATGAAATTTGGGATGAGGATGGCCAAAAATCACTACTACTTTGATAAACCTTCTCTCTGAAGTGATTGCTTGCAAACCATTTCCCCAAAACACAGTTAAAGTGGCACTTTAAGTTAAGATAGCAATAGGGATTTCTGAGAAAAATATGGCAGCTGCCCCCTGAAATTCCCATTAAAATGATGTTATGCTAATACAGAGTGTCATCCATGGTGGCTACTAGAAGAGGAGGTCTAGTGACCAAAAATGCTACTGGATTTTTGACTGCCTATTTTTTGGAGGGTGGGTGAGCTGCCACTACCAATATGTTATAGGCATTTCAGCAACTCTATCTTCTTTCTCCCGTCTCCCTCCCCCTTCTACCACACCACAGCAATCAAAAGCTAGTGAGAAATTTGGCTCAGCACAAATATTCTTTTAAGCATTTGAAATGTGAATAAAGAATTAATATATTATTGTTGTGGTGGTGGTGATTTGTTTCATTTCTAATAATGTAATATATTAACTACAGATTTGAATTTTCATTTTAAAAGTCTGGCAATCGGATGGATTATTCAGTTTTATTTTCCAAATGCAAAACATAATGAAACATAAATGCACTAGTCCCCTCAAAGTTTGATTACTCTTAATGAATTTCTCTCTGTTCTTATTTTACTTGAAGTTTTGCTTCATGCTGCATCATCTTTGGTTGAGCATGGCTTCTTTAATAAAGCAGTCTTCTCAGGGAAGTATTATATCCAGATTAACTACCCTGCTGTATAGATGGCTGTGCATCAGACTCTCTCTCTCTCTCTTTCTCTTTTCAGACCATTAATTCTCCACCTCAGTTCTCATACTTTCTTTGCTTTCCCTCTTGCTTGCTTTGAACAAAGCCAAACACAACACAGGTCAACACAATTCCAACACAGATGTGACCCAGCTGCTTATCTTGTTCATTCTAGGGAAGGAAAGTATAATCAATATTGTATTTAATGTGTACTGTTCACGTATACCATTTTTGATTTATGTATACAGGGATGTAGAACCAGCTAACAATATTAGCCTTGCAGTATAATACTATGGATTGTGCAACAAATAGCATGATATATGGAACACTGATTTATAAAGTCAAACATGTCTTCTGGTGCTTCTTATTTATGACCATTGGGATCCCATATAAATTGTCAAATCCTTTCAGTATACTGCTGGATCACAACAAAAAACCATATACCCCAATAGTCCCCATATTCTAATACCTATACTTTTTATTTTTCTATTTTAATTTTTTGCATCTAGGAAGGAATTGTCAGGTGCTTTTATCAGACATTTTAAAACAGAACTTCAGAACTACCAGGTGCTATAGATAAGCATAATTTTATTGTTGTGCATTTAGTTGTTGGGTTCCTGAGATCTTTAGATTAGTCTATCATGGCTTGGCACCCTCCAGATGTATTGGATTACCACTTCCAGAACTCTTGAACATTGGCCATGTGGAATGGGGTTTAATTCCAAAACATGTGGAAAACACCAGGTTGGGGATGAAAACTTTAGATCAATCAATCTCTGAGCAGGTTGTGAATTGATGCAGCTTGCTCCATGCCAATGTATGTATGTATGTATTTATTTATTTAAAACATTTCTATGCCACCCCCATTGCAACAAAGCCTCAGGGCGGCTCACAACATTTACAAAATAAAATGCAATCTATAATACACATTTAAAACTGGTACATCTCGGTTATATATTAAAACGGTATAAATACAACAATAATAAATTAGCAGTTAAAATAACTTTTAAATAAAAAGGTCTTTGCCTGGCACCGAAAAGCAAATAATGACAGTACCAGGTGGACCTCTCTGAGGAGCACATTCCATAGGTGGGGCGCCACCACAGAGAAGGCCCTCCTCTGGGTACTCACCCTCCTAATCTCACTCACAGAGGGTTCCTGGAGAAGGGCATGTGCTGCCGATCGTAAGGGGCGGGAGGGCAGATATGGACACAGATGTTCCTTTAGGTAACCAGATCCCAAGCCGTTAAGGGCTTTATAGGTCATAACCAACACCTTGAATGTACTACTCATGTTCATTATTAGTGGGTCTTGAGGAAGGGGAACATCAAAACTCCCTTGATCCCTTATTTCTATCGGCTAGGCCAAAGCCAATAAGTGTTTTAAAGAGATGTTATTGTGGAAGACTCGCCAAGCTATCTTCACTGAAAGTCCATTTAAACTACAACCCAAATAGTCTTAGCTGCTTGTGAGCTCATGGAATTGATCTTCTCCTCCTTGGATCACAGACTTTACTCAGGAGCATCTGAGGAAGGAATGTGCTTTAAAGTCCAAAGATGCCACCTGGTTCTCTGGCATATTCCCTTGCTGCTTTATCTCTAATATGCACTTCTGCCCAAGCCTCTAATTAATCTCATTCCCAAGAGAAGAAACATTGCAAACCTCAATCAGTTCAGTTATGTTAGTGTTAAGGGAGAAAGACTAGAATGCCTTTATTTCAACAAAGAACAGCTGTAACTTAACTTTTTACCTCAGCCAAGGGCTGCCAGTTCATTCAACTTTTCCTGAACTTCCCCAGTTCCTACTTTCTCCTTTCCCCTTTCTTTCCATCCATCTTCTATGTTCCTCCTCCATTGCTTTTTCTCCTGGGCATCCTTTCTGCCCTCCAGCATCCTTCCCCCTTACTGCTGTGTCTTCCTTTTGTTCTCTGCCTTTACCCTTTCTCCTCTTGACTGCCACCCCACTTCCAAGTGTTGTACATTTTGGTTGATGGACCATGCTGGAAGAAAAAAGTCCATTGTTGTAAAAAAAAAAAAGTTTTTAAATGTTGTTTGAATTAATAAATGCTAGTTCATATTTAAAACTTAAAAAGTTATTGCAGGAGAACTGAAAATAAGACAGGGAAGAAGAAAAACATGATGAATTTACACCCCACTTCACATTTCTTATTTCCACTTGGGGAAGAGCTTCTCCAACCTGGGGTACTTGCCTGAATGACTTTCTTGCCAAACAGCTCTTTGGCTTTGCCCTTCATACCACAATGCTTTGTGTTTCTCCAAGTCAGGCAACACAATAAGCTTTTGTGGCACAGAGAAACCATAGAATAGGGCATTGTTTCTGATTATGGTTTCTAAAGACCAAACCTACCATGCTGAAATATCATGGCAAGGTTCAGATGACATGACAGACTGACAATGGTGGCAAACCACAGTGGCTTGTCATGTGCCAATGAGCAGGTATACATGACATGAGAAGCCCTGGTGAAATTTATTTATTTATTTAATCAAATTTGTATGCTGTCCATTTCCTGCCAACCTTGCAGTTCGAAAGCATGCAAATGCAAGTAGATAAAAAGGTACCACTTCGGTGGGAAGGTAACAGCGTTCCGTGCACTTCAGTGTTTAGTCATGCCGGCCACATGACCACGGAGACTGTCTGCAGACAAACGCTGGCTCCCTCGGCCAGGAAACGGAGATGAGCACTGCTCCCTAGAGTCAGACATGACTGGACTTAACGTCAAGGGGAAACCTTTACCTTTTTATGCTGTCCATTACTTCCGTCCCTGGACAGCTTACAACACTATTTCAGAATAAAATAAGTTAACTATTCCATGCTGGCTGAACATCATATAAAATATAAATAAATAATCTCACATTAAAATACATTAAAATATTACCATTGTGGGTCTGTTTTGACATCTAGACTTAGTTCTACAGTATGTGTGATAGGATTAGTTTTCTGAAACCACAGAGAGGCTTCTGCATTTCACTGCAATATCTGCAGACATTGAGAACAGGGACTGCCATTTTACTATTGTTGGTATGAAAACACCATAGAGATCCCTAGCAAGAGTGGTCATGGAAACAACTACTTCTAGACTTCAATCTCTACTACCACCATATTCCTGAACAACAGACACATCGTTGCTCACTTCATTACCATTGGCCAAGCAATGTGTCCATCTCTCTGTTTTCTACTGAAAACAGGAAGATAGTGTTGTTGTTGTTAGTCGCGAAGTCGTGTCCGACCCATCGCGACTCCATGGACAACATTCCTCCAGGCCCTCCTGTCCTCCACCATCCCCCGGAGTCCACTCATGCTCACACCAACCACCTCTGTGACTCCATCCAGCCACCTCATCCTCTGCCATCCCCTTCTTTTGCCATCTAACTACAATAGAGTCAAAAGAAGGAATTATGGCAAAATAATTTATTTGCATTTAATAAAATAACTTTTGGAGCTGAAGAAGCTGGGAAACACTACAGACGTGCAGGTACATTCAGGTTGGGGAATGGGGGAACCCGCCTCAGGTCTGCAGTTGGCCAATCAGGAGGAGGATGCTGTGGTCTATAGGCAGACCACTTCTATTTTAGTTTCTATTTATTTAAAAGTTATTTTAATTGCTAAGTTATATTTGTCTATTTATGTTATTTATTGTATTTTATCTTTACCTCGAGATGGGCCAGTTTTTAATGTTAGTTTTTAATGTTAGTTTTAAATAATGCAATTGTCTGTTGTTTTATTTATTGTTGTGAGCTGCCCCGAGGCTTGGTCACAAGGGGGCGGCATACAAATTTGTAAAATAAAATAAAAAATAAAATAAATAAATATTTTTAAAGAAGGGATTTTGAATTCTCTTAATGATCTTTTTATATCCTTTTAAACCAGTATGTCTCTAAATGATCATCTATTTCCCTTAAATCTTTTAATTCAATATCGCTCCATATTAGATCTTTACTTTGAGCTATAATATCCAAAACTAACTTTAACTGATTTGCAACCCAATACATTTTAACATCTGGAATACCCAGCCCTCCCTTTTCTGTGATTCATATCAGAGCACTTTACTTACTCTTGCTCTCTTCCCTCTATTACAATAAACCTCCAATAACTTCTGTATTTCCTTTCATTCTTGATCATAAAACTTAATTGGAATCATCCAAAACAAAAAAATAATCTTTGTAGGATTTTCATTTTTATTATTGCTATTCTTCCAAACCATAATTTTACCTTTTCATGTCTTCCTATTTTATCTTTTATATTCTTCTTTAACTTCTCATGGTTTTCCATTTTTAATTCTTGACTATTTTTTGGACTATCAATTCCTAAATATGTAATACTGTCTACTATTTTTAATTTATACTTTTCTTTTAATATATCCAATTCTTCACTATTGTGATTGTATAACATCATTTCTGATTTTCCCAATTTACTTGCAACCCATTATACTTCCCAAATTCCTTTAAATGCAAATATATTCTCTCTATAGTATTTATTGAATCTTGAAATGTTAACAATGTATCATCTGCAAATAAATTAATTTTAATTTTCTGACATATTCCAATTCCTTCTATCTGTATAGCATTTCTAACTGCATTTGCCAGTACTTCCGTCATTAATGCAAATAATATTGGGGATAAAGGGTAACCCTGTCTTGTTCCTCAAATAATACCATCATTTACAATTATTTTGCCATATTTTCTGAATATAATTGATTTATTACTTTCTTAAATGTTATTCCAAATCCCATCTTTTCTATTAAAATCTTCATTATTGGCCATGCCACATAATCAAAGGCTTTAAATATATCTAATGTTACTTTACTTGCCTTTATATTTTGTTTCTCAATATATTAATTCATATTGAATACTCTCCTTGCTACATATGACATTTGTCAACCTCTTATAAACACACATTGATCATTCCTTACATATTTATCTATAAATATGTTCAATCTATTTACCAATATCACTGTAAAAATCTTACCACCTTGATTAATAAGGGAGATCAGTCTATAGGACCCAGGGTTTGTAAGGTCTTTATCAGGTTTTGCTGTCAGTACTATCAAAGATTGTTTCCCCGAGCTTGGAATTGTTTCCCCTTCTATTATTTTATTAAACATCGTTTTCATCTTAGGGACTAGTAATTTTTTTAAATTTTTATAATGTTCAATGCCCAATCCATCAGATCCTGGTGCTTTGCCTATTTTTCATTTATTAATAACTTCCAATATCTCTTCTTCTATTTGAGTTTCCATAATTTCTTTATTCTCTTCTCCAATTTTACAATTTACCGTATTTTTCGCTCTATAAGACGCGCCTGACCATAAGACGCACCTAGTTTGTAGAGGAGGAAAACAAGAAAAAAAATATTCTGAATCAAATGGGCACATAATCACAGGCACATTCCCCATCACTTCCCCATGGGCTGCACATCTGGCAGACTTACTGCACACACATATTCGCTCTATAAGACACACAGACATTTCCCCTTACTTTTGAGGGGGAAAAAAGTGAGTCTTATAGAGCAAAAAATATGGTAGATTATTTTCTATATATATCTGACTTTCCTTCAAATCTATTTCATTTCCCATATATAATTTTTCAAAAAACCTCTGAAAGATTGAAAGTTTCTCTTTTATCTTATTACATCTTTCCCCTTTTTTGTTCTTTATTACTCCAATTAAACTTTTGGCTTTTTAACTTATGTGGCTTATCTTTTCAAATAAATTAGATTTCTTTGAACTTGTTCTATTTCAATATTTTGTAATCTTTTCCTTTAGCTGTTAATTCTAACATAATATTTTTCCTCTACTTTTTATATGCTTCTTCTCTAATTCTTTAATTTCCTCTTCTAACCTTGTTATATGTTGCTCTTTTTGTTTTTTATATTATATGAATATTTTATTCCTAACCATCTTACTACTGCTTTCATTGTATCCCATATCACAGTTAAAGAACAAGCTTTTTTGTTTGCTTGTTTAATTTACCACAACACAGAGTGGCCAAAGAACATTTTTCACATTTTCTAGGATCAAAGTCTTAAAACCAAAAGACCATGATGTGTACAATTATAGTCACTTATAGGAAAGCTGATGATAATGATGATGATGATGATGATGATGATGATGATGATGATGATAGCAAGAATAACGTGCTATATTAGCACATATTTTTCATAGACCTGCAAGGAGAATGAGAGAGACAGAGAGGGAGAGGGAGAGGAAGTTTTCAAAAGTACAAATTATACAAAATATGAATTGGGAAAGTTATATATGGCCTTATACTATTTTTTCTGTACCAATACATTATGAATAAAATGTCTTTTATCAGGTTTTAAAAAGCAAATTACAGAGATGTTATAAATCAGAAATCCCATTTATGTTTTTTGAGTCTCCCACAAGATGCCGTCAAGGGTCAAAATCAGATAATGGCAGAATTCCAAAGTGACATTTTGCAGAACAGCATGTGATGATCTTCGATGGTATCCTTCAGAGAGTATAATTATATTAATGTGTGCTGAAGTGTTGCAGGAATCTGAAACGTGATGGGATTTTTATTTAACAAGATCTTTGGAACTTTCATTGATTTTTTTAAAAAACCACTTATCTACATAGTTTGGGCAGCACTTCAGAATTCTGAACAAATGTTTATGACTGTCATGGGGATTTGCTTATATTTTGTGAGTAGACACTACAAATATTAGAACCTTGTTAGCTTGAAAATATGTGTTTGGATCGCCATAAAATTGCCAAAAACAAAACAAACCCCCAACATTGACTATAGTGGAGAGGGGGATCTTTCAGTTTGACATAATTTACTTAACTTGTAATCTGACAAGCCAACTCTTCTGTTCCTCTGCTTCTCAATACTGAGCTCCATTGATTTATTCCAGGTAACTTCTTTCTCCAAATGGACATGTCTTGCACTGAAAATAGTATAATATTGTTTACATATTTAGAACCAAAGTCTGTGCATTGAAATTTTCTTTGGATTAGCTAACTTGCTTCTCTCCAGATTCACTGGAGCTCAAGATGGGTCATTTAAGGTCACAAGACAGGTTCCTATACAGACACTAAACAGTAATGTTGAAGTCTGTTTCATGTGCTATAGTAACACACCAAGTGGTGTGCATCAACATCTCCCATTCTGGTACACACCATGTATGCTGGATGCAACTCTATTTGTACACAACCATCTGTCTCAATGGTCAGGAATGCTGGGAGTTGTAGTGCAAAGATTTTGAAAGGTACTAAGTTGTGGAAAGCTGGCCTACATTGGAGGGGAATGCTAGGGATGGATGAATCAATTACTTCATAGTCAGAAGAATTTCAGATTTGCACATCAATCTGTTCAGTTTGTTTCTGAATGACAGTTCTAGGTTGAAACAGCTGGAGGGCCACAAGTTCTCCACATTTGATATATCACATATATGTATATGTATAAGCAATCCCCATTTCATTAGGGAAGTTCAGGAAGAAAGGTTTTTTGCGCAAGAAAAAAAAACCCTCTTTTGATGCTGTATGCTGCCTTTTCCCATCAGTACTTAGCCCAAAAGTCCAAAACACACATTACTTTAAAGCTGTATCTAGTAACTATATCTTTTTATTTTTACTTTAGAGAAGTTGCAGGGCCTCCAATCAGGATCTTAAAAGCCTCCTGGTCACCTATGCTCTGTCCATTCCACCCACACTGGAATAAAATTTAAAGTAAACATAGCTGATAAATACAGATTTAAAGAAATGTTTGGCTTGGCCTTCATGATCAATGATACTGGATTTTCCATCCACTGATACTGGCCTGGATTTTCTCCTCATCTGCAGCAATTCATCTGTGAATCAAATCAGTCCCAGTGATAAGCTTCAGTGACATCAGAGTTGAGGGTAATTTTCAGTGAAATTATAGGCATAGCAAGAAAAACAATGTAATCCTTCAGTGCTATGTAATTGGCAGGCAGACAGGCAGGCAATACTTCATCTGAAAACTTACTGGAACATAAATACAAAATGGAACAATGGGGGTAAGAGTTGATCATGCCCTGGAAGCAAAAACAGGTCTGGCTAGAGTTGCTTTTCATCTAAATTTAAAATCAACTTCTTTAGACTCAGAGGGAGAAGAATGAATCAGGTGCATTTGTGTTTCTAAAAGGAATCACACTTTCATACAAACCACTTCGGGGGGAGGGGGGGATATAATGTGGCTCTAATCTATACAGCATGGCTATCAGTATGGCAGATGGGTCCTGAAAGAAGCTGGTCCCTGCAGAGATACTATGTCTTTCCCTGACTGTTTCAGTTTCCACTTAAAAGAATGTCTTTCTGTTACCGTATTTTTCGCTCTATAAGACGCACCTGACCATAAGACGCACCTAGTTTTTAGAGGAGGAAAACAAGAAAAAAAAATATTCTGAATCAAATGGTTTACTAAACTATTTAATAAACTATAACAGAATGGGATGTGTTGGGATGTCTTAATCCCAGTTGCTTTACTCTCATGTGCCTCTAGCATACTGTGTACATGACCCCCCCATCCACCGCAGACTGCATGTAACTGTTAGGGCATGAAAACATCTTGTATAGAATCCATCTCTGCAGTCCCTTCAATGCCACATGTATTTCCTGTAGGTCTGAATAAACTGTAAATATTCTTTTGATTGCACACCCCCAGCATACCTGCTCTCTCTGGTTTTTCTTGCCTCTATCTTAGACAGAGAAGGTGAGCAATGAGGAGAGACCTAAATTCAATCCTCCAACTTTTCTCTCTCTTTTTTTTTTTCATATTTAAAAGTGATGCTTAAGAAACTCGGGCTGCATCTACGCATCCTTTTGAGTTGAGAGAAATGTTCACTCAGTGGTCTCTTGTGTGTCATTTCTTCCTCTGGACCAAGGGCATGAAAATCTAACATTTGCACAGTTGCAGAGATCACTGTAATAATTGTGTTTCTTGTATCCTCAATTGGGAATGGAACTTTATATCCACATAGTTTTTGTTAAGCATTTAGAAGTCCCAGTTAATTATCTATGAGGTATTAAAAGGCCCAACCCTTGAAAGACAAAGCTGAATTGTGGGGAACTTCCCTTCCATTCCCAAAACGTATTTCAAGCTCACTACACTTCTGCTGTTGAATCTTTTTTTTTTTTTTTCCAGAACAAAGGCGTGATGGGTGTTTTCATGGGGATTAACCCTTTTTTTTTCAGAGAGGAGGAAAATGTCCCACTTTCCACTTTTTCACACCATGCATAATTTTGAACATCTTTGCCATGCTTCCCATTACTCATCATTTCCCTAAGAGAAGCAATCCTGGTTGTTGTAACAAAGTCTGATAGGGGAGCTGCTCCAATCCCTTGATTGTTTTAGTTGCCCTTCTTTGCACATTTTCCAACAATGTCATTTTTCAGGTGTGGTGGCCAGCACTGTACACAATACTTTAAGTATGGTCATATTAAAGATTTGTGTAAGAGGAATATGATCTTGGAAATTTGATTTTCAATTCCTTTCCTAATTATGGCATTCCCTCCTATGGTGGCGCGGGGCTGCATCGGTGCAGCGCGGGATGGCAGTGCAGGGGATGGCGCGGCTTTAGAAGGATTGTGCTTCTAAAGTGTCATCTGTGCCTGCAGGGGCAGCGGCGTGGGGGCAGGGTGGCGGTACGGGGCTGCATCGGCCCAGCGCGGGATGGCAGTGCGGGGGGGGGGGGGCGGCGGCGGCAGCTTTAGAAGGATTGTGCTTCTAAAGTGTCATCTGTGCCTGTATCTGCGGTGGTGCGGGGCAGCGGTGCACGTCAGCGGCATGGGGCGGCTGCACGCAGCGGTGCGGTGCACGGCGGCGGTGGTGCGGGGCAACGCGGTGCGTGGCAGCAGCGGCGCAGAGTGGCTGCATGTGGCGGCACGGGGCAGCGGCACGGGGTGGAACTGGGCGGCTGCACGCGGCGGTGCGGGGCAACGTGGTGTGTGGTGGCAGTGATGTGGGGCAGCGGTGCGCGGCGGAACTGGGTGGCCGCACGCGGCGCGGGGCAGCGGTGCACGGTGGCGTGGGGCGACGCGGTGCGTGGTGGCAGTGGCACGGGGCAGCGGTGCACAGTGGCGTGGGGCGGTGGCGCGGGGCGGCAGTGTGCGGTGGCACAGAGCAATGGCTCTGGGCGGTGCGCGGCGGTGGAGGCGTGGAGCTTCCCGGTGGGGGTGATCAGTTCCCGGAGTGTGGGGTGGAGCAGGGCGTGCTGAGCACATGCCGGCCTGGTGGTGCAGGTGGGCCAGCAGCGTCCCGGGCATCAGGCACACACACATTCGCTCTATAAGATGCACAGACATTTCCCCTTACTTTTCAGGGGGAAAAAAGTGCATCTTATAGAGCGAAAAATACGGTATATTTCCTCAAAAATATATGGAGCCATGTGTATATGGTATGCTTACCAATTGCTTGGTAAGAAGCAAAACCTGTTTCAGTGTTTCCCTTCACAATTATGAAGACAGTGGGAAAATTGAGGTGTACTTTGCATTTTTTTAAAAAGTAATTTACAATTATTTAATGGCAGAACAAGGAAAAACACCAGTCCATTCTGGCCTCTTCTTCCTAGAAAAGCTATTACCTACATCTGTTTTAGAGGATCTCCCTCTTGCTCATGAGGAAAAGGAGGGATGATGGAAACGCAGTCAGAATTGGTTTAGAAATAATAGTTTCTTTCACCTTTGAACTCTTTCTTTCTTCTCTGTAATGCTAACCTTACAACTTGAGTTTATACAAGTTTACTTGAATGCAGTTTCAAAGAATTCAGTATGATGCTCTGAAGTTGCTGCTGTACCATTAGGGACAGCAATTTTATATGCAGAAATCATGGGAATCCTTCTATTGTGGCCAACTGTATGTGGCCAGCCCTGCTGAACAAACAGTGGCCACCACTTGCACAGTGCAGATTTCTGGGGAAAGTCTCCAAGAGCATGGACATGCTCATTTCTGTTAAAAGTGTTTGTCCCTAGGAAAAATGCAAAATATGTTCTTGGAACAGAAGTGGGCCCATTGTATGTGCAATCAGTTAAACAGCCCATCAGATCCCACCAAATACACTGAAAATATGACACTGTTGGCACCAGGCATGTCTTGCTGGAAAAAGCATTCCATAATTGGGGGCCCACCACTATATTCTAGATGGTGATTAGTATTAGTGTCTGAAAAACCACTTAGGATCTGATTCTGTCAGGGTCAACCCATAACCAGAAATAGAATCCTAAAATCATAGAACAGTTTTTGGAAGAGGCCAGAAAGCAAACAAGTCTAACCTTCTGCTATTGCAGGACACTAACATACACCATCCCATTGGTCTCTTAACTCTACTCCTGAACTAGCATTGCTTAACTTGACCAAGCTTAACCTGCTTCTTGGTGTGAATGAGAGAGAAACTCATTCAGTTTACATTTCATTATCAACTGACAGAATGAAGATCCAGGGCGATCTTGATAGAATGAAGATCCAGCACGATCTTGATAAGCTTGAACACCAGGCTGAAACCAACAGAATGAAATTCAATAAGGACAAGTGCCAAGACCTCCACCTAGGGAAAAGAAACCAAAGGCATCAATACAAGATGTGGAATAAGTGATTCAACAGAACTGAACAAGAAAAAGATCTTGAAATACCATATTTTTCACTCTATAAGACACGCCTGACCATAAGACGCACCTAGTTTTTAGAGGAGGAAAACAAGAAAAAAAATATTCTGAATCAAATGACCACATAATCACAGGCACATTCCCCATCACTTCCCCAAGGGCTGCAGATCTGACAGACTTACTACACACACATATTCGTTCTATAAGACACACAGACATTTCCCCTTACTTTTGAGGGGGAAAAAAGTGAGTCTTACAGAGCAAAAAATACGGTAATTGTGGACAATAGGTTAAACAATGTGATGTAGCCACCAAAAGGACAAATGCTATTTTGGGATGCATTAACAACAGGATTACTTCCAAATCACAAATAGCAGTTGCTCTATATTCCAAACTAGTCAGACCTCACCTGGAATACTGTGTCCAGTTCTGGGCACCAAGATTTCATAAATATCAGGTAAATTAGAAAGGGTCCAGCTGAGGGCAACAAAAATGATCCAGGGTTTGGAAACACTGCCCTATGAGGAGAAACTGAGGGAACTGGGCATGTTGAGCATTGAGAAGAGAAGATTGAAGAGGGAATGATATCCCTCAGTAAGTACTTCAAAGGCTATCACAAAGAGGAAGGTCAAGATCTCTTCTTGCTAATACCAGAATGTAGGATATGGAATAATCCATTCAAGTTGTGGCAACCCAGATTGAGGCTCGATATCAGGAAAAGCTTCCTCACGGTCAGAGCAATACGACAGTGGAACCAGCTGCTTAGAGAGGCGGTGGGCTCTCTCACACTGGAGACATTCAAAAAGAACTTGGACAACCATTGGAGTGGGATGGTGTAATGTAGTTGAACTCGATGGCCTTTATGGCCCCTTCCAACTCTTCTATGATTCTATGAACTCACTTAATTTCATGCTTTTAACAGAAACTCACCTATGCTTTGAAATGTGCACATCTATGAATTTCACAAGGATGTTCTCAAAGGAAAAAAAGTTTTTTCCACATAATGGAAAATAAAGCACTGCAAATTCATTATATTAGGGAAAATGCTTGCAAAGTAAGAGTATTTGCGTGTGTGCATGTGTTAAGAAGAACTATATACAGCATTCATGTAGTAGGAATATAGACAAAAGTTCTTATGAATTCTCCTATGAATATTTTTTTCTAAGCAAAGATGAGCTGAACTTGAGAATGGAGAAATTCTTCATGTTTCAGAATAAACAAATACAATATTAGAAAGTGTGGGGGAGATAAAACAAACTGGCATATTCATCCACCTCTAATCCTCTATACCCAGTATTGTGAAATCAGAAATTCTGTAAGATTGATTTTGAAAGCTGTTGTTGTTGTTGTAAGTGTTTGTTGAAGGACAAGATAAGAATACGGGTCCTTCAATCTTTTCCTGCCCTTCCTCTGCTACAGACATCTGTGCTTCCCCATTCCTGTCAATTCCGAGGCACTCTTATGAATGCTGTGGGGTGTAGTATAGAGAAACATTGGGATGGAATGGCAAGTCAACACAGATCTCAGGCTGCTGTTTGTGGAATTCCAGCCTAGTGCTAATGAAGCAGATATTAACAATGTGTATGTGTGTGCATGTAAGTCTGTGTGTCTGTCACATAAATATCTATTTCATTCACAGTCAAGCCAACGGTGAATTATGTCTCTTAGCATGATGTCTGATCCTAACCTTGTTGAGAGTTGTTGAATTTAGAACATTGAACCACTGCTTTTGATAGCTGAACCAATCCTTAATCATAATCAGTCATTTAGAAAAAAAAAATGTTGAGATACATCATTCATTACATTTAGTATCTTGAGAGGTGGCTAAAGTAGCCCTTGTTTGACCTGCACAATGACAATGACTGTAACAAGAAAGCAAATGGAAGAGCACAAAGGGCACAATTTTGCAGAAGAGCACAATTCTGAAGAGGAAATGTTGGACAGTATTTGTAAGGGATGCAAATTTAGTGATTTATCTGATGTAAGTATTACTTGCATAGGTTGCCATGGAAGGAGATGGGGAGCATAGAGAGAATTAAAAAACAAAGTGATGGAATAATGGAATAAGATTGATGGAATCTTTTTATTATTTTAATGTTATTTTCATGAAACACTTAGAATAACAAGAGCCTCACATGAAGGAGAAAATCTTAATAAATTTTATGGGAAGCTGCTCTTCATAGAGAAGTTCTTGCATCAAATCCAATAAATGAAGGACCCTGCTCACCCTGAAGATAGCCTTCTGCAATGGTACTTTGATGCAACCTAAGCATTTTTATCTAAAAAAAGGCTGGTTGAGGAATGCTGCAAGTTATAGGACCTTTTTAAATATCTAGTTTTCAGAGTTTTGCATCTGAGCTGAGTCAGAGCATACACTAAATCAAACAACATGACTAATACAGTTTATCAGCTTTTCAGTGGGATCACATGAACTAGTTCAGCCTCCAGTGTCATGCACTTGGACAAGCCGTCCTCCATGGAATATGTGTATAGCATGTGCCCAAACATATGTATTCCACCTGGAACCCTGCTTGTTCGAGGCTCCAGACCATGCAGAAGTCTTTGAATGTGCCACTGTCTCTCAGCAATTGTTTTCACCGTACCTATGGCCAACAAGACTGAGGATAATCGGAGTGTGCAATATCAGAGAAAGAGCCATGCAGTGTGACCCCACTCTCTGCCTACATGTTAACAGAATGTGACCAGCCATTCTTTCCTGCCATTCATAGATCTAAATGTTAGGATCAAATTCATGCTGATTTAAAATTAAGCATAGCTCAGATTATCATAACCTGTTTCTTATTTTTTCCATTAACTTTTAGTATTATTTAAAATACTAAATTATGAATGGAAAATAACAGCATTATTATAAATGTAACTCTGTCATAGTCATTGTGCTTCTGGTGGTGGTGTTGATGGTAATGATAATGTTAAAGCTGTTTAGACAAGATTTGCTAAGCAAACATTTGTGTTTCTGACTTCATCCTGCATCTTCTGATGAGACACTATTGTAAAAAAAAAAAAAAATTGAGAAAGCTCTTACTTGCATTAGAACTTTAGCCATGTATTTGTTTTTGGGTGGCTTTCTTTGTTTCTTGTTTATTATTTGTCTTTTGTTTGTTTTTTCCTGCTTTGATCTGTCTTGGTACATTGTGCCAGGGTATCCTAGGACCTTGTTCACTTGGTACATGCTTGCTGGCCTGATACAAAAATTTAGACAAGAACAACTAGGCTCAATCCACAGGTTGACATAGACTGCCAGATTTTATATGGCGATGCTGGAAGTCTGGAGCTTGTCTCAGAGAATAATGTGGGATGAGCTGCTTGAAAAGTAGCCAGAAAAAAATAAAAGGAGCGGAGGTAAGCATAAACCAAGGAAAGCAAAGGATGACGAATTGAAAGATGTTGGGAGTTTGTAGTTTTGTTACTCTTTTTGTCCAATTGAATCTTGGAAAGTAGTGAAAGAAGAGAAGAATCTGTATTAAAATCCTTTTATGCTTGCTCTCGCTCTCTCTCTTTCTCTCTCTCTCTCTTTCTCTCAAAATCCTTTTTGTTTTATTTCTTTGCTGTTTTTACTCATTCCAGTCCATGATCTGCGATGAGACAGAGAGGCAAACCTACACTACAGCCCTTTTCTTTTATCAGGGAGCACTGTCACAATTTTATGCAAAATACACATGGGAGAAGTAGGGAGAGTTGGGTAGGAGACATGTGCAGGGAAACAGTGCTTAGATAAAAATCTTCCTCTTTCCATTCATTCTTATGTACTATCCAGCTTATGGTGACCCTATGAATGAAAGTCATCCACACTGTCCTATCCATTGACCTGTTTAGCTGTTTTAAATTCAAGACTGTGCTTCCTTTATGGAATCAATCCACCTCTTATTAAGTCTTCCTTTTCGTCTTTGAATAAGTGAACAAGCAGATATTATTTTGAAGGAAAAAAAGGTATGAGAGTTCTTCCAATTGCCTCACATTTAAAAAAAAAAACAATGAGGAAAAGGGGAAGGCTGTGGTGTTGCTTACTGCCACCCTCCCATACCCCATGTGGTAGAGCCAGAGGGATCAATATCACTAGTCCCACTCATAGGCAATTCCAAAAGCAAGTGCAGGCTTCTTCCATTGCTTGCTTTCCCAAGGGTAAGTGCCACTGAAATCAGTGTGATTTGCTTCTGAGTAGACAGCATTTGAAGGAATGTGGTTTACTTCTGAATAGTCATGTAACTGTTCTGTATAGAGAAGAGGATGCATGGTGCATTTACTCTCCAGTTCACTGGGCAAGTCAAAGAGAAAGACAGAGAGAAGCCATAAGGGGTATCAGAAAGACAGGGAAACAATGGAAAGTGAAGTTGGTTTCTCTCCTTGTCAGTGGCATGGCTGCTCTGTCAAAGCTGCTCTCCCTCAACTCTCGGAAGTCATGGCTCTCTCCCCCAGAAACAGCACTACAAATTGAGTGGAATATATATGTGGGGAAAGCATAACAATAAGAAAGCTATGACATAACTGGTCTGGAAAAATCTGGGCTATGATCTAGAAATAGCATGAGGACACTTTGGGTGAACTTCATATGACGCATCATTGAGTCAGACATTGCAATGCTGACAAAAATGCCTAGCACTGATCACCCCAGAGAGTGGGGAAATTCTATTTAAGAGCACAGAGGGAGGAACCAAGACATGACTAGAGATAGGATGTGGTTGTGATCTTGAAAATATGAAGATATGTTCACTTCAAAGAAATAATTATTCTCCTGAGCCCTACCTCACCCTGTGGCTGAGTGAAGTTATATGGTGTCAAAAACCCAAGGTATGTTCACTGCTGTACTTAAAGCCTTAACTCTCACATGGACAGGAGTCAAATCTGCCATAGTATGTCTTACAAACTTAACTTCTCTTCCATCCCCCCATTAAAAATGTTAAAAGTTATTGTTGCTATCATAGTATCTATAGATGATAAGAGCCCTTCACACAAATGCCACTTGTTTGGGTTCAAGGGTCTCCACAGATAATTGGTCACAAAAAAAACAATTGTTTGAGTTTTCCTATGTAATTTTCAGTCTTCTGAGAAAAACAGGATTAATCTGCCCTTTAAAGTGAACACTTCATCTTTGAAGTGAAGGTTCAAGTATGATATCTATATATGAATCCAGTTTTGGCAGTAATAAATTCAAACACAGTGTCCATCTTCCATGCCTGTAAATTGTAAACAAGCTGGTAACCCTTTGCAAAGTAGCTGTTGCGTACCAAGAAACAGATCAAATGAGTCCATGGTTGGCTTGGCAAAAAGGCTGTTCTAAGAAGAACATGGCATGGTGAATGTTCAGTAGACAAATAACAAGACAGAAGCTAGCTGGTGGACAAATGGTACATGATTGATCAATAGTGTAAAAAGACCAGCAGCTCCATGATAGCCAGACCAAACTCTGCAAACTAAACCTCCACAAATTTTGTGGAACTGCTGGCAAATGTCAAACACATAGTGATGTGAATCCAAAAATTGGTCCCTCCTATCTCATTAGTTACCCCAGGGACATGCTGAACTGTAAGAATAACTGTCAACTATACTCAGTCATGCTCCAAAACACTCATAGAGTGAATGCATGATCTTCACCCATTCTTTATATTGATGTAAGGAACACTTTCTCCAAGGAGGCTTGCCTGAGATCTTACCTGAGAACATAGGAGGAGCCACACTGGACTGAGGGCCCATCTAGTTCAGCATCCTGGTCACCCAGTGACCAACCAGCTGCCCACTGGATTCCACAAGCAGAATATGAAAGCAACAGCACCTTCTGTCCCAACATGCATACAGATCCTGATACTGAAGATAGCACATAGCCATCAGAAGTTACAGCCATTGACAGTGTTCCAGTGATGCTCTGTGGAGTTTGTCATTTTCTCAGTTGCAGATTTCCTCTTGTGCTTGGCCCACACTTAGACACTGAGCTGAGAAGGACTGCATAAACACTTATGGAATGAAGGATGCACACGCAGCAACCTTCTTCTGTGTCACATGCAGCAGCACAAACGAAGGTTGTTGGATGTGATGCAGGAGAAGGAAACCTCTTGTGCAGCAGTAGTGATAGGCTCACTTCCTGGTGGGTGCCACTTGAACACTGGGTGTGTTCACAAGGTACTTGGACCCACAATCATGGACTGAAGTTGGGGAGCCGAGCCCAGGGAACCTGGTGGATTCCCACCCACAAACAAATTTGTCACACATGCATGGCCATGGATTGCCTCCTCCTCCATGAATTTGTCCTATCCCTTTCTAAAGCTGTTCAAATCGTTGACCATCACTACATCTCCTGAAAGTGAATTCCATGTTTATGTACTGTGTGAAGAAGTACTGAGGTCCAGCAGGTGCTAGATTAAGACTTTTAAGTTTCTCCAAGCTTTTAACATTTGAATTTTTTTTCATTCCATTGGAATTTTTTTAATGCTGCCTTTTCATCTTTATTTCTCCACTAAAGATGCTTTGCACATCTGCAAACCTTGGTTTTCCCCTGAATCTGCTGATACCTCCTCATTGTCTTGACATGTTGGCTACAGATACAGTGGAAGTCACCACCTGATCAGAAATAAATGGTACAATTTGCTCTTAAATTTGCATTTGCCAGCAGGGAAATAAAATAAGAACAGAGTTTGAATGAACAAGAAGTATTCTGTTTGCTGCTCTATGTCCAGAGGCTGGGGAGGGGGCTTGATGGATTGCTGCCTACTCCCATCTATGATTTCTCCATTGATTTCTATAGGCAGATCTTGCTTCTTTGAAAAAGAAAATAGCTTTTCAGTGTGAACTGTGAATAACTTTTTAATATGAACAATAAGATGCTTCTGTCTACAGCTGTGCGCATCTTTCCCCATATTCTTTTTCCAACTCTGTATCACCTTGTGGAAGACAGTGACAAGAGAATGGAGCATCCTTGCTCCCCATCCTCCCACATGGGGCAGGTTCACATGACATGAAAAGCCACAATTGAATTTATTTATTTATCTACGATTGTTGATCTTTCATGTCATCCAAATCCAGTTGTATTTCAGAATTGTTTGCTTGATTTTTAGAAATCACTGATAGAAACAATGGTTTGTTCTATGGCATCTTGGTACCACTGTGGCTTGTTCCCACCTGAGAACCTGTCTGGCAAGCAACAGTGACAGGAGTGAGGGGGCATATACCGCTTTTCTCAGCCAGACTTGTCAGAGAAAGGGCCCTAACCCAACAGCTCTCTGGCAAGCTGGGGTGCTGTGTGGATTGGGCACCCCCTTCTTGCACCAGTGGTCCCCTCAGGAGCTGGAGGCAAGGGTGTTCATTCAATTCCTTTGTCTTCCCTGCTCTGCTTTCAGACATGAGCCTTGCTTTCACAGCACAGACTGCTTCTCTGCTGTGATGAACCAAATTAAGCTTGCAATTGTGGCTGTCAAGGAGATAAGCCTCATTCTTTCCTGTACTGCTTCCTAGGATACCACCTGGAGGACTGAGAGGAAGGAGAGCTACCACCATGATCCTGATGATCTGTTAGACACATCAAAGTAAAACCGAATTGTGGTAGCACACAGTGAACCCAGCCCATAGAGTTTAGACAAGGTTAGGCTTACTAAAGAATGTCATGGTCTGACCTGGTATAAGGCAGCTTCCCCAAGTTCCCTGAGAAACAATTCAGGAAAGATTTAGCCATGACACTCCTTGCTGTTTCTTGTTGTGTCAAAACCAAGAAAATACCATCCCTGCACAAAAGTTTAATGTTGCATAACTATTACCTGAAACAGTAAATGCCCCTTATCACTGGGTTTTTCTTTGCCATGAGAATATTGCTGCAATAAGAATATGGACTCAGAAGAGATAGGAAGGGAGGAGAGAGAAAGAAAAGGCAGAGGCAAACAGGAACTAGATTATTCAAATTGAAAAACATACTCTAAAATTAACCAGATCCTTGAATAAAACACTATCCTAGTTGTAAATATGCATTTGCAGCAAGTCTTCATAATCTCCCATTAGGAGACTGAAGCACTGTCAAAAATATTAACATATCAATAGGAATCTAAATACGCATTCATTTTTCATGTAAAAGTTAAATTTGTTACATGGCAACCAGACTTCTCCAGTTTCCTCTTTTAAATCGTCCTCTGAGCTGTTTTGAGGTAGGAGACAGAAGTCTTTAATTGCTGGGCTTACTGCTGAATAATTAAGAACATGTAATGCCTTCAATATGCAGCTCTTCAATATCTTACACTTGCCTGAGACTATCCATTTGAGCCTTGTTGAGAGAGTCATATTAGAAGTTTGGAGACCAGGAACCAAACTAAATATGATTATGGCAGATCCATGGAGTTAAGCCCACTTTTATTAAAATCATCTCAAAATATAGTGCGTGTTATGCTTTAATGTTAAAAAGGAGAATTACATAGGAAAACATTATGGTCACACACATCACATAGTGCTTCAGGACTAGAAGTAAACTTGGTAGAAAAGGACCAGGAAAGAGAAGTAAAGGAGGAAGAGTCTCACCTGTAACCCTAATTTGTTCCCATGATTGAAGTTTCTGAAAAAGGTTCCCTCTTTCCAAAGTTTCAAAAAACCACCCTTTCTTAGAGTTGCTTCAACACTTGTGAACTAGATGGACTTACCTGGGTGTGAAAAGCAGTGTCAAGGACTGGGCAGCAGCAACTGGGGTGGGAAACACTGTTTTAATTTCTCATACTGTCCCCTCTGTGGCATTCCTCTGGCACTGTGCAATATGAAAAAGCTGGGTCCAAGAGCCAGGTCCATCTTTTTAAAAGACGGCCCTGATCATGCACCAACACTGCTCTCAACTGTTGCTTTCTACATGAGGGTGGCAATCTGTACAATGGTCTGCCACTGTGAAAGCAGCTTGGACTCCAAAATGCTGAACATCGAGATGTAAATGTTAGACTTGAGTTTAGTTTCAGTTTCTGTCTTGAAAGCAACTATGCCTTTGAAATGTTTGAGCTGAGCTTCCAACAAATAACAGAGACTAAATATAGCTTACCATATGTGACTGGATGATCTGTTTTCTCCCAGAGTTCTACTGACTGTGGTCTTGCAAGTGCTACCTTCAACCATGGTCTTCACATTTTCTGCTGCTGTAGCAGATAAACAGAATTGGTAAGTTTT
Source organism: Varanus salvator macromaculatus (assembly GCA_023646645.1). NCBI lineage: Eukaryota > Metazoa > Chordata > Lepidosauria > Squamata > Varanidae > Varanus > Varanus salvator. The sequence goes on along the minus strand of JAIXND010000767.1, from coordinate 98,728,849 downwards.
GGAAGTATTCCTATAGCCTCCGACATTGCTGGGCTAAAGATTAAATATACAAGCGTCACTATTAGCACATTGTCTATATAGAATTGTCCAAAAGCCATTCCTGTCCTTTATCATGATAGCCAACCTCAGATTACCATGATAGCAAAGTCATCAAGTCAAGTCAAAGCTTGGAATCTATTACAGCAGGAGTGCAGAATCTGAACCCAGCTCACTTGCAATCACAATCTAGGCCACCAGGTTCTTTAGATGACCTCCATTCCCTCAGGAATGAATTATTTGGAAGCTTCTTGGGCATTTTAAAAATCTGATCAACAAGGTCTTTCCTATGTCTTAGTAAGGGCTTTAAGCTAAATGTATTGTATTTTTGATCCCTTTCCTTTTGGCTTTGTTCTGCTCACCAGTGGAAAGTGGCTTTCTGTGAAATGGAATTCAGGACTCAGGTGCAAGGAGCTTCAACCCCTGCCTGCATCCCCACCCCCATATTAGCTCATCAGCTTTTGGTGATCTATAGCAATAGGATGGATAGCCAAAGAAAGTTATCATGGCTGGTAAGGATGTTCTCACACTGCAGCATAAGCCAAACAGAGCAATCTCACTGGCTTAAAAGAATGTCAACAGTCATTCAATAATGACAATTACTGCATTTTAGAAAAGGTCTCCAAACTTGATGCATTTCGAATAAAGCCATTCCTCAGAAGAAGTAGAAATAAATATTACTCTCTATTCTTCAGTAAACTCGATGGAAGCTGTTACATCACATAAGATTGAAAGGTTCTTTCTAACATCTAATCACTATAAAGTGTCATGTAGTATTGAAGCATATTTGTAGACAGCAGTTCATTAGTACAATTTCAGGAACAAGAGGTTGTCCGCTACTTAACCATGAATTTTGCAGTTTGTCATGCACCATTTTTAAACAAATTCTATCATGATGCTGTAACTTTTCAGCAAGGCTAAATCATCTATTTGGGATTTTTATCATCAACAGGCCATTCAAAGATTACTGGCAGCTAATATCTGATATGACCTATCCATCAATGACAAACTCATGATTAAAACTCTAAAAATGGATAATGCCAGTCCATTTCACAGTAAGATTCACCAGCCATGGTTGACAGTTTCCTCACTTACATTGCAAGGATAGCATTAATCAGTAGATGCCACCATAGACTAAGGCCAGATAGCATGAGGAGTGTCCAGCTCTTCTGCAAACTAGGAAATTAATTCAGCATACACGTGGTTTAGACTCAGCAGTATGTGTGATTTACACAGACAGTAGTGCCTGGAGAAATCTAATATAGGTTTTGAGAGGAAAGGGAAGTAATAGCGGAACAAAAAGTTTAGCTGACTCAGACTTATGGAAAGGAGCAAGAACTGTATTTTGTTAGTGTCACTTTCCTTTGTTATTTGGGACTGCTTTACAGAGAATGCATGGTGGTGGTGTTAAGGGAACATTTAGAAATTTAAAGGACTGATACAGAGGACACACTTGTAAGCACTGTATGATGAGTTGGGGACCTAGAACTGGCAGCAACATCTGTTCAGTTAGAAAACCAGATTTGCTTCAGTGCAAAAGGTCAACATACAGTTTGTTTATATGCTGCAGGGATGAGCAAGTGTGATCTTACAGACATGTAGGCCTACATTTTCCATCGTCTCTCAGTATTATAGGATCAAACCTTGACCATCTGCAATAGGTTGCATGGGAAGGTATCTGTTTTGATATTCCAGTTTATTACTGAGTGAACAGAAATCCTACTTGAGTTTGAGAAAACTCAATGTTCCTTCAAAGGTTTAAAGAATAGATATTTTCGTACATTGATGAGGATTTGAAATTTGAAATGATCTGAAGAATGCTTCTGGAAAAGAGCTTCAGACACCATGGATACTATCTACTTTCCAAAATAACAGTAACTTCTTGAAAATGCATTGAAAAGAAGTTTTAACTACTTGCAACACTATCCAACACTGTTGTCCATATATTTTATTGATTTACTATTATCATACGTGACCTGTAAGAGTAAACCCAAACAGAAGCTGCTGTAATGGGCTTTCCATGAAACTCATCATGTCAGCTTACAATAATGATATATTGACAGAGGCTGCTTATGCTAGGGGTAAGTCAATAGTGTAAGTGGAATGGTAATGTTGGATACTGCCTTAATTAACCACATTTTAGTAAAAGTAATTGGAGCTACTTTTGTAATCATCTGACTCAGTCATTTTGGCTATTTGTCCATAATTCCCCTCCCACAAAATTGTACCATGTTAAAAAAAGTTAAATTGTCAAACAAAATAGTTTTCTGGAGTTCTTCTGTTTTGTACATTTAGAGAATTCCTATCAACTGCATTCTGTCTGCAAGACTCTAAACCCAGAGGCATCTAGTTCCTTTGACCTTCCAGTCTGAAGCCATCAGGAGCTGTTATAATGCTTGTATATATCAGTATTAGCACCATAACCATAAGCTCCCAGGCCAGAATAGACCATATTGGGCAGGCTTGAATTCAGAAAGGAAGGCCTAGTATCCTGGGCTAGCCAGTGTGAGATAATTTGCAAAGAAAAGGTCAACAACCATGCAAGGAGGATGTGTCGTGAGACACCTAGAAATTCACTCATCCATAGTACCTAGCAAACACAGACTCTACCCAGAAAAATTAGTTAAACCATAGTTAAAGTCACCAAGACTCAATGAAGCACTCTTCCAACAATTAGCTTAAGTCTGGGAAAGTCATCTTTCCCATAGCCTCATGAACAGATAGAAATAGTATCAGGGACTTAGAAAAGACACACTCACTCTGAACACTTGAGCTCCGAACATGAGCAACAACTGCTCCAGACACAGTGGGAACAAGGCGGCAACACAGGCTTACCCAACTCCCCTTTGCCATACCCTTCCTGCCCACACTGCTGTTAAGAGTCTACCCTGCAGGACAGGTATTGGACCCCCATTCTTCTCCCCCACCCCCACTATCCTCTCTGTGTGTTAAGGCAGGAAAACCTTTATCTATTTAGAAATATAGAGTAAGATTGGGATTCAACAGGAATATTGGCTGTTTAGGCAACATCGTGTCAAAAGCTTGTGCTTGCTCTATATTTTTTTGGATAAATAAATTTTCATTTTGATTCTAAGTGCTGTGTGAATGCAAAACCAGGGTTTGTGCTCTCTGGCCACATGTGTTAACCCCCACACCCCACCAAAAAAAAAGGTCCCAAACCTTTCAAGTCAGTCTTGCTAGTGTGTTACTCCCCAAGATTACCTGATGTAACACAGCTGAGGCACCTTCCCATTGTAACTTCTTTACTTTTTCATTGGATGGTGAAAAAGCAAAGAAGGTGAGCGCTGAAGGAGGTTCAGGATAAATCATATTTTGACCTTTCCAGTCTCCTCCACTCTCCCAGAACAGCCCCCTTTCCCCACAATCTAAGGCTGAGTTTCCAACCTCAGAAAGGCAACCAATGCAGTTCTTTCCAGACCAGCTGAAAAGGGGTGCGGGAGATGGGCTAGATCTCCGACTTCCTCTTCTGGAAAGAAAAGTGGGGGGAGGGGAGGGGTCAATAACCCCCTGAATAGCCATCCAGCATGAAGAATGCTGAGAATTGTGGGACTGCAAAGGGGATGCAGTGGGGCAGTGAGTTAAACTGCTGAGCTGTCAATCTAAAGGTCAGCAGTTTGAAGTTGTGCAATGGGGTGAACATCTGTCCCTAATTTCTGCCAACCTAGCAGTTTGAAAGTATGTACTGCAAGTAGATAAATAGGTACCACTTTGGTGGGGATGGAGCAGTGCCCCATGATGTCATGCTGGCCACATGACCATGGGAGCGTCTTCAGACATTGCTGGCTCATGGCCATAGAAGCAGAGATGAGCACCGTCCCCTGTAGCTCTTTGTCCAGCAGGGTAAAATCCACAGGGCCTGCTTTGCTTTGCTTTGCTTTGCTTTGCTTTGCTTTGCTTTGCTTTGCTTTGCTTTGCTTTGC